>CAUYPK010159029.1:0-35459 GCA_963574355.1 Loris lydekkerianus | reverse complement strand
TCTGGTTATATGGGGTGAGCACCCTACTCCTTGAGCCACAGGCACTGCCTGAGGGCTGGGATCTTTCTAGAGTAAGACTTGTCTTTCAAGCTGTCATCGGGAACTTGTAATTGCTGACAGGTTTCTTCCTTGCTGCCAATGTGTTTTGTGTTACTCTGGGCTATTGTCAGTAACTTAGCCTCGAAGAGGGGTAGAGGAAACATTAAAAAAAAAAAAAAAAATCCTATGCTCATGGGAGAATCACTCCCTCCCTACAAGTTTTCCTTCTCAGCAAATTTTAAGGGGTGGGAGCTGAGTGACCGTCACAGCTGGAGTTTGGGGTTTTATGTTGTGAACAGTCAAGGGCTCTTTTTTTATTTTTTATTTTTATTTTTTATTAAATCATAGCTGTGCACATCGATATGATCATGGAGCATCATACACTAGCTTCATAAACCGTCTGACACATTTTCATCACACGGGTCTACATAGCCTTCCTGGCGTTTTTTCAGTTGTTGTGCCAAGACATTTACATTCTACATTTACTAAGTTTCACATATATCCTTGCAAGATGCACCGCAGGTGTGATCCCACCTGTCCCTCTCCCTCTACCCCCCTCCCACCTCCCTCCCCTCACTCTTCCCCTTCCCCCCATTCTCAGGTCACAACTGGGTTACAGCTTTCAAGGGCTTTTAATGGAGTGGGTATTGAGGCCACCGGAAGTCTTGATGGCCAGAACGTGATGCTGCGCTGGAGACTGTGTCTGGATCCCAGCTGTCAGGGATTGGCTTCTAGATATGATTCTAGAGGTGGGAAGGCAGAACACCCACCCAGTTTCCTCTCATTTGAAGTTCGGCTTGGAGCAAAGTGCCCGAGTTGCCGCTGGCCCAGTGCCAGCCTGTGCTTGTCAGGAAATCTGGTGACTTACTTCCTTTCCTTCACTTCTCCTGTCAGGGTTTGGGAAGCGCTGCACTCTGCACTCAGCAAGGTGAATTGTGCTCAGGTGCGTGTGGCCAGGGCGTCTGTCAGTCCAATAAGGCTGGGGACAGCAGGAACACCGGGGCAGGACTACAGGACCACTTGAAGACCATCAGGAGGCTGGGCCAGGTGGAGCTCTGCCGAGGGCTATGGCTCCAGGCTGAGAGCTAATCACCATGCTGACTCACCCTCCTTGTGGTTGAGAAAACATCAGCAAGCCAGTGGCTCCTATGAGCCCTGGAGCTACAAGATATCGGCCAGGGAGCCTCAGCCGGAAAGGGCTTCAGTTAGTGAGAAACCAACTTATTTCTTTTATGATGTGGTATTACCAGGGGCCCACAGGGACCTGGTCATTTTCCTCTCTAGTCTGCTGAGGGACCACGAAACAAGGTTAGGGGAGGGAGAAGCATCTGTCCCCAGCACCTTCTTGGGATGTTGTAAGTCCTACCTTGCTCTGACTCATCTCTCTGCTAAGGTTGAACCTGGATGTAGCAGGGTCCCGGTCTCAGTCTCCTAGCGAGCTCAGCTCCTGCTTCCCAAAGAACTGAAGTGACCTTATCCAGAAACCTCCAGCAACTCCCAACCAGGGCTGCAACCTGCATAGCTCAGGGTTGAGGGCTGGGGAGTCAAGCTGGTTAAGGCAGTGGAACTTGAGGGGTGCCACGATCCACATTGCATTTTATGGGAATGGTGCCCCCTAGAGTACTGGAAAGGAGCCAGAGGTCAGATGTTCCCATGTATGGAACCCACTCCCAGCCTTACCAACCCACCCCCATACCAACCTCTTAAATCAGCACCCAGCACTGTGCCTGGAAAATTAAGGTGCTAAATAAATACCTGTTGAATGTATAATGATGTGGTAGACAGAATAATGCCCCCCCCAAAAAAGATATCTATCCCCAGGACCTGTGAATATGGTACCTTAATGGCAAAAGGGATTTTGCATTAACATTAAGGCTCTTGAGATGAAGAGGTTATCCTGGATTATTCAAGGGGGCCAATCTAATCTTGAAAAGCATTAGTTTGGTCCAACAGAGAGAAATAAGACTGTAAGTCGTAGAGATGGCAGTGAAACGACTGGCTGCCCTGTTGCTGGTTCTGAGATGTAGGCACTTGTATGCAAGGAGCAAAGAGAATAGGACCTGAGGACGGCCCCAGCTGGCAGCCAGCAGGGGGCTAACCTGGTTTCCGTAGCCCCATGGAACTGCATACTTCTAAATGAGCAAAGAAATGGGTTCTCTCCTAGAGTCTCCACTAAGGAACACAGATCTGCCAGCATCTTGATTTTAGTCCTGGGACATCCATGGGGCTGGCCCACAGAGTTAAAAGACAAGAAGTTTATGTTTTAAGCTGCCAAAGTTATGGTAATTTGCAGTGACAGAAAAAACTGCCTACACAATGGAACGCGTTTCATAACTGAACATAATTTCCTTACCTCTCTGGTGCCCCTGATTGGCTTGGTGGCTGCCAGGACAGAGAAGCCCCTTTTCGAGGGTGGCTACATGCTGTTGGTTGGGAGAGCATCCTTCCTCTGGTTCCACCTGGCTGGGCTTACTTCTCTGCTCACACCCCCTGGCCAGGCATTCTAGAGGCTGGCCTTTGTAGGAAGCACAAGGTGCTCTTGGCTGCTTGCTAGCAGCCTCTGGCCCCTCACCCCAGGCAGGAGGTCCACACCTACCTGCATTTATTAATCACCTATTTTACACAAGGAACTTGAAAGATTTCATTTAGTTGTAACAACTTTCTGAATTAAATAAAGTCCCATTGGATAGATGAGAAACCTGAGGTTCAGAGTGAATGTACTCTCACCCCAGACTCTTAAGCAAGAGGTCAGTGATTAAACCCAGGGAAAGATGCTCCTCTTTTCTCCTCTAAGAATCCTCCTGGGGCTGGCAAGTTGCTGTGAGCTTCAGCTAACGTCTTCAGTCCACACTGGTCCAGGGACATGCGTGGGTCTCCCCCCTTTGCAAAGCTTGAGTCGGCCCCTCCTGCCTGACCGTGCCCTTCCCAGTTCCTTTCCATCACCCAGTGGCCGACCAGTGTGTGCAGGCTGCCACCAGCGTCCTCCAGTGGAGGGACCATGCTGATCTCGTCCGTCAGACCATTTATGGGGAGTACTGCTTATGTCAGACCATTTTGGGGGAGTCCTCCTTACTTCCTCTTTCCTCCAAATTCCCCTTGGGACAAGGACTGAGGGTTAATGTTGGTGTCAGTGGGAAGGATGTCCAGGAGAAGCTGCTTATTTCTTGCCAGCTCTTCTTTAAAACTTAACTCTTCTTCCTTCCTCCTCCCTTTTTCCTTCCCTTACTTCCTCCCTCCTCCTCCCTCCTTTCTCTTCCTTCCACTCTCCACCTCTTCTCTCTCTCTCTCTCTCTTTCTCTCTTAGTTTGTTTTATAATTTAAGTCCCAGCAGGGAAACTAAGTCAATTCTGGTCTCACAATCTGTGATCCCTAGTGGCCAGTTATCTCACAGCTGGTGCAGAGTCCCTTGAACCTAGCAGTTTGGTCTAGACACAAATGTTTTTGTTCTTAGCAATCTTTGTGAGGTTGGTAGCAGAGAAAGGGAAAAAGTATAGGTCATTTGATTGCTCAGGTTTTTCTTGTGTAAAAACGAAAACTCTACCTCAAGTTTATGAGTAGATGCTGTATTCTAACAACTAGGATGTCACCAAGACAGGTTTTCCCCAGGGTTTCTGTCACCAGAGGTCCATCCAAGGGCCTGTGCTCTTCTTAGTGTCATGGGGGTTGGATTTGCTTTGTTCCTGGCTCCTCTGGGCCTCAGTTTCCCTATTTTAGACCAGAAGAAATTTGTAGCATAAAAACAACCCAGTCCTGGTGGAAGACCATTGACGCTTTCACCCTATAGCCTCCTTAAAGTTTTATTCAATCAATTATTTATTCTTCCAGGGGCCACAGGTGGCCTGAAGGGGATGGACCGTGGCAAACCTGTATTTGCTGCTGTAGGAGCCACCTTGGCTTTCTATAGAGCTAAGCCCCTGATTGACACTTTGAGCCTAGGAAGTCTCTCATCCAACTTGGAATGGGAATCAGAAACACTGAACAGAGTTCCTCTGGGGTCCTTCCCAGGTTACCCAGAAGAGTAGAACTAGCCAGTTTTGGATCAGAGACATCTGAGGTCCATTTCTGAGCATGCTGTCACAGACTCTGCTGTCCCACTGCAGACCAACTGGCCTGCGTCCATCCTGGCTCTTCTTCCACCCTGAGGGGCTGGGCTCCAGCTCTGGAGGGTGGACAGGAGACTTCTTTGCCATTCAACTCTGTCTGGTCTGTGTTGACTCCTGCACATCTTTTATTTACTGATTTTGTGGCTATGGCCAACAGCTTTTTGCTAACCTTTTGGTGAAACAATGTCAAATGGCATTCCTTTACATTTTCCATGTGCTTTTCCTCCATAATTCCATTGTCTTCAGGGCTGAGTTTCAGCCTACATTTTCCCACCCACAGTCTTGGTGGTCCATGCCTACCCCTGATGTCTTGAATGACAGTGCCTGGCAATATGGTGCTGATCATGTTGGAAGTGAAACTGCCACCTAGTGGTCTTTAAAGGTCATTGACGGTGTCCCTGCCTTTTCATGAGCTCTCTTGTTAACTGATAGCTGAGGAAAATACACAAGAGTTGATGGTTTTCTTTCTAAACTACAGGTAACTTAGAAGCTGTGATGTGAATCAGACAAATCATATATCTGCTTCAAATTCTTATCCTAAGAGGTTGAATGTAAAGAAATATTTTCCAATCAAAATGAATAGTGAAACAAAAATCAAATTGACATGTACCAATTTGCCAAAGTAGAACACAAAATTTTTTCTTTGACTAAGCTTAAATTCAAATGAAGTCCCACAAAGACAGAACAAACCTACTAACAAACCACTGTCTTAAATTAAACAGCCCAACACAAAATGGAATGGTTGTTTTCATTTAACCAGATCAAATCTACTTAGTGCTGGGTTGACTCTGGCCTGACACCCAAGTGTTTAGCAGGTACCTAAGCAGCTTATTATATAATACAATGTGGTGACTTCAAATGGGATGAAAGAATGAGGTGAGAAGGTACAAAGAAGACTTGGTAGCTCTGTAGAGCAGTGAAATTTGGACTACATTGTCAGAAATGAAGATTAGATTTTGTCAGGCAGGATTGGCAGAGGGCAGGAAAGAAATCCTACCTGACTAAAGGCAGAGATGTGCAAGGGCCAGGGGAAGGGAAGAGGAGAATGAGTTCAGGCCTCTGGGAGGTGCTATCTTAGTCAGTTTTCTGCTGCTATAACAGAATATCATGGATTGGGTAATTTATGATGAACAGAAATGAATTTAGCTCATGGTTTTGGAGGCTGGGAAGTCCGAGGGTGTGGAACTGGCATCTGGTGAGAGTCTACAGTGCAGGTGGAAGGGCAAGAGCGCATGAACAAGCCAGAGAGGAAAGGAGTGCCAAGCTCCCACAGTAGCTAACTGACTCTTGTGATGACAGCATTAATCAATCCATGAGGGCAAAGCCTTCACAGCCTAACCTTAAATGCCCCGCCTCCTAACACTGTGACAATGGCAATTAAATTTCCACATGAGTTTTGGTGGGGACATTCAAACCATGTGTAGTATGGCTGAAAAGTATTCAGTCTAAAGCCTGTACTAGTATTGCATTTATTAACCACCTATTTTATATATTTATTGGCAACCTATCTGATTCAAACTAGATGTATAATAGTATGAGACATGGAGAAAAATTTAAGAAGACATAGAGTCATGTTGCAAAGATGTCCGTTCTCCCCTGATTAGCCTACAGACTCAAAACAAACCTGGTAAAAATCCCAGCAGGTCTTTTCTTTTGTGGAAATTGACAAGCTATTTTAAAAATGCATTTAGAAATGCAAAGAACCAAAAGTAGCCAAGACTTTTGAAAAAGAACAAAACTGGAGGAATTATACTACCAGATATCAAGAAAACTAAAGGAACTAATTGATGGGAAATTGGTAATATATGCTAAAACTGGATATACATACAACGTCTGATCCAGCAATTCCACACTAATAAAATGCATGCACTTGTGACATATACTAGATCGTTCAAAGCAGCACGATTCATAATAACGCTGAATGGGGACTATCCAAATGCCCATCAACATTGTGGAGTCTGTGCATAATGGGATTCTATACGGCAATGAAAATGACACACAACTACACACAACACTACGTATGCATTTAACAAATGGAAAGTTAGAAAAAGATGGCAGACTCAAAGGAATACATAGTGTACAATTCCATTTACATAAAGTACAGTAATGGCCAGAATTAATTATGGTAGATTGATTGCATCAACAGCTCTCTGTCTTCATCTCTCCTGATAGTCATGCCCTTTGCCACCTGACTGCAGCTCTTCTCCCTAATAGTGTGGGGTGTGTTTCCCCTGCAGCACTGGGACTATGGTGAGACAATGAAAGCATCTGCCTCAGCCTTAAAATGAAGGGGGCACCCAAAACTTCAAGAAAAATAATATGCTAATGCAATGTTTTTCAAAAAATCAAAATTAGTACAAACAGTTCATGGTGAATAGAATATTAACATTTTTATTTAAGACAGGAGCTGACTTGTGTGACTCTTCTGTAGCCTCACCCTAATCCCAACTCTGTCAGATCTTGTCTTGAGTAAGTAAGACATTTCTGTTTGTTCTCTTACCATCTGCTTGCACCAGGGCTGTGCCCTGGCCAGCCTGCCAGAGAGGAGAGCCCAGCCAAGAGGAGCAGATCTGCCTATACAAACACCAGGGGTGAGGGAACAATACAACACTGCAAGTTTTGTGATTGTTTGTTAGGCATGAATAGCAAACTTGATATGCTAAACTATGTCATTAAAAGTTAGGAGAGAGATTACTCCTGGAGATCAGGAATGACTTGATATGCTGGTAAGTTGTTTCTTGATCTGGGTGCTAATTACTCAACTGTTCAGTTTGTGAAAATTGACTGACTTGTATGTTTATAATCTGTATGCTTTCCCATATTTTCATTATATTTGAATAAAAAAATTTAAAGGATAAAAAACCTGGCCCCTACCAATTTTTCAAAAACAACTTACCTGGGATAAGACACTCCAAAGAAAGGTTACAAGTACCAGGGACTGAAATAAAAATCCAGAATAAATCAAATATGAACCATATTCAGAAAATCTGGAGAAATATTTATTTCAGACTTTTAAAAAATTTTTATTTATTTTTGACTTTACCCACCATTATGTATGAGAAAAATACTTAGAATTATTGGACAATTATTTTTAAATCTGTTAGGTCAGACAAAATAACAATGTAAAAATATTCTCTGAATCAGCATTTTTTTTTTTTTTTTTTTTTGTTTAGACCAAGTCTCACTGTGACACTTTGGGTAGAGTACTGTGGCATCATCCAGGTTCACAGCAACCTCAAACTCCTGGGCGCAAGGGATTCTCTTTGTCTCAGCCTCCCAAGTAGTTGGGATTACAGGTGCCTGCCATAATGCCTGGCTAATTTTTCTTTTCTCTTCTTTTCTTTTCTTTTCTTTTCTTTTCTTTTCTTTTCTTTTCTTTTCTTTTCTTTTCTTTTCTTTTCTTTTCTTTTTGTTTTTAGTAGAGTTGGGGGTCTCCTTCTTGATGAGGCTGGTCTGGAACTCCTGAGCTCAAGCAACCTACCTGCCTCCTCCTCCCAGGGTGACAGGATGACAGGCATGACTCATGTGCACCTGGCCTCTGAACCAGTATTTCATCTGGCTGGGTTTTTGCTAAATTCTTTACATTTGGCTTTACTTTGCCCTCATTTCAATATAAGGAATTATTATTATGGTCATTCTCTTTCAACCATGTGTTTATTGTTAATGACAGAAGGCTTGGCTGTTCTATGCCTGGAGATTAGATGTAATTATCATTCAGCATCAGTTCAGGAGCAATTTATTTTCTATCCAACTACCTTCACCTCAATGTAATGAAGCTCAGCATTTTATTACAAATGCAATTTTCTTGCAATTTTTTTTCTTTTTATAGCTGTTTAGAATGAACTCTGAAGTAGGTGGGAAAAATCCTATCATCAACCGAATATCAAAAATCAAAATTTATACCAAATTTCTGTTTTGAGATTGGGAAAAATAACATCTAAATAATAGCATCTAGTTTCTTTTTAAAAAGATATACAAACATTTATATATGCTCTCTCTGTAAAAAATAAATTTCTATCTAGTACTAGATTTTCTCACACTCACCTACCCTAACGATAGTGCCTCCCTATTTCTTTTTTTTTTTTTTTTTGGAGACAGAGTCTCACTCTGTCGCCCTGGGTAGAGTGCCCAGGATGTCATCATAGTTCACAGCAAACTCAAACTCCTGGGCTCAACCAATCCTCTCGAGTAGCTAGGACTACAAGTGTGTTCTATAACACCATGCCTGGCTAGACTTTCTATTTTTAGTAGGGATGGGGTTTCATTCTTGTTTGGGCTGGTCTCAAACTCCTAAGCTCAGTTGATCCACCCATCTCGGCCTCCTAGAGTGCTAGGATTATAGAAGTGAGCTACCTCACCGGGTCTCGTGCCTCACTTTCCATAGCAGATGAGGGCCAGGCATGGTGACAAGAACTTTAATGACAAAAACTCATTTAATCTTTGTAAACTCCCTATGGGGAGGTACTGCATTACTTCCCTTTTACAAATGAGAGCCCTGAATTAAGAAATATTGAGTCACTTGTCAAAAGTCCCAGGGCTAGAAACTAGCAGAACTCATGAGTGTGTGTATGCATGTACATGTGTGTTTTAGAGACATAGTCTCACTCTGTCACTCAGGCTGGAGAGCAGTGGCATGATCATAATTCACTGCAACATTGAACTCCTGGGCTTGAGTGATCCTTTTGCCTCAGCCTCCCCGAGTGCTGGGATTACAGGTGTGCACCACCACGTGAGCTTGGAGTAGAGTAGTTTTCCAATCATACCTTAAGCTCACCATTTTGAAGGAGCTCTGGGAAATTCTCTTTTAAAGGGAATATTTGAATTTTCAACAGAGCTATCTCCCCTTAATTTTTATAGCTACAAAAAAAATCTAATTTTTTTTTTGAGACAGAGTCTCATTTTGTTGCCCTCGGTAGAGTGCCGAGGTGTCACAGCTCGCAGTAACCTCCAACTCTTGGGCTTAAGCGATTCTCTTGCCTCAGCCTCCAGAGTAGCTGGGACTACAGGTGCCCACCACAATGCCCAACTTTTTTATTTTATTTTATTTTATTTTTGTTGTTGTTGCAGTTGTCATTGCTGTTTTAGCTGGCTGGGGCTGGCTTTGAACCCGCTACCCTCGGTATATGGGGCTGGTGCCCTACCCACTGAGCCACAGGCACACCCCCCCCAAAATCTAAATTTTTATGTATATCACTTTGCTTGTTGTGGGACAGGGCATTCCTAGAATATGTGTTTGTAACAGATGAGATCATTTTGAAACTAATGACTTAAATTATCTTTTAAAGTAAGTACTATAGCATTTTATTTTCTTTAAATTTTTTATTTTATTAATTTTATTTTTTATTAAATAATAAACACACAGATCATGTATACATTAATGCGTTAATGGGATACAATGTGCTGATTTCATATAGAACTTGGAATGCTTACATCACACTAGTTAATATATCCCTCACCTCATTGACTTAATTATTGTGTTAAGACATTTATACTCCATACTTAATAGATCTGACATGTAACCTTGCAATATGCACCGTAAGTGTGGTCCCACCATACAGTCCAGTTTTTACTACAGTAAGTTGATATTGTGTTTTTTACCAATAATTTCTTAAGCCCATGCCTCTTTAGTTATAGGTGAAGGCTCTTTAGAATAGGAATCAGCTCATCCTCTTTTTTTAAAGCTTTAATACCCAGAACAGATGGTAACCAGTAGTGCTCAGAGCAGGTGTTTATTAGTTAATTAATGGACTGAAGTAAATGTCTTCCAGCTTAACAGAGATTATGGAGAGAAAAGAAATAAATGAAAATGGTGTTGTGTGCAATTGACTAGTGGTCTGTACATAAGTTACTGAAGTATTTTCATTGACAGGCAAACAACAATAGTATTTCTGGTAATAAAACTTCTTTACTTGTTTTTCCCCTTCCCTACTCCCTGGTGGTAGAAGTCTTTCTTCCTTCTCCTCCTGTCCTCCCCCACCAGAATGAGTGGAAGAATTATAAAGTTTAGTGGATCATCCAACAGACAAGCTTTTATGACTTTGATTTTCTGTCTTTAGAATCTGTTTCCCTCCTTCTGGGAACCTCACAGAACTCGTATCATCCGTGCACCTCCCTTCTTTTTTCTGCTGCCAGAAGGTCGAGCTGTGAAGATTTCAGAGAGACGGTTTTGTCCTGGGCCAGGTCAGGCCAGGGAGGGGATGGAGGCGGGAAGGAGCCGGTGCGCCTGGGCCCGACTCTGGGCGGCCTCGCAGCTCAGATCTTCTGGGCGTTGGAGCGGCTGGCAGGGAGCGGGTGGGGAGGAGAAGAGCCAGAGATCCACTGCTCTCGCGTTCCAGCCGCCTGGCATCCCCGTCCTTCTTCCCACACGGGACCTACAGTGGCCAAAGGGCTCGAAGTTACTGGCCGGGGTGGGCGCTGACCGCTGCTCTCTAGCGCCCACCACGGAGGAACTTTGCACCCTCAGATTTTGGTATCCTTAGGGAAAATCTGGAGCCAGCCCTCTGTGGATACTGAGGGATGACCGCGTCATCTGTGACTGCTTCTTCTCCAAACCTTTCCATACGAACTATTAAAGTCGGAATCATTTTATTGTTGACCAAAGTGTGACTCCAGGAATTAAAGCGTCTCCTATAATGGGGAGTGGGGCGCGCACAATTACACAAAGGAGGGTCTCCTTGCAGGCCCAACAACTGTCTGGGTGACTTGGGGACGTTCGCTGTGGGAGCGGGCCGCGACTTCTAGAAGAGCAAGCCTGGAGGCTAGACGCTCAACTGAATGTACTCACAGCCCATTTGGTTTGAATGACTAATGCCAGACTAAGGCGTGTTCAAACGGAGGATGGGTATACGGCTGGGATCCGTTTGCAAAGCGCGCCTGAAGCGTGGTCACTCTTTGCTGTGTACCGTCAGCCTGCCGGGCCTAAGGTTGCCAATACTGCTGTGAGCCTTTGTTAGATCTGGTGATCAGTAAGCAGGAGTTTAAGGTCTGCCGGAGTGCCTTCTGCGGAAAATGTGAAGAATGGAATCAGAACAGGTTTTCTGGAGATTGAGGAACACAGAGTTAGTTAGGTCAGAGAAGAAACGGGGTGCAGGTAGAAGCGGGCCAATCGCTGTGAGTGTCTTAATTTCTGCCCAACACGCTTATCCCATTCGCCAGAGGTTTACTTTGTCAGGAAAGTTCACTTCTTCATTCAAGATCAGAAACCAAAGAATCTGCTGGAAAAAGAACAAATTCAGAATACAGGTGGCTTTGTGATGATTCAGTGTGTGATGGGCTCTCTGGCTGCATCAAGAGCCGGTGGAGATTTTCATTCCCAAAGTGTCCAGGAGAAAGACCTTATGGAGAAGCTTATCCCAGCAGAGCCTGAAGCCTGTGGTATTGAAGGATGTGAAGAAGATGAGGAGTTCATTATCCGTGCCCGTGGTGGCATCTGGGATGTTCTGGGAAACAAAGAGAGCTGTGATCTTGTAACATCCAGACTTAAGTCATTGATGACCTTGAGAAAGTTTGCAAAGAACAGGAGAACGTCTCTTTGTGCAAGGGAAATCCAGACTAGATGAGTGTGATTTTGATTTGTTTCCCAAATGCACCCTGAGTTTTGCCAGAAGCAGTGGAGGAGGAGGCAGAGCTCGACAAGTACCTGGAACGCAGAGTACAAGAAATCACAAGGCAGGAGGCGGAGGGCGTCTGGACTCAGTCCATGTGATACCTCCCTAGTGAGCCAAATCGTCCCGGCTTCCCACCAGGGAGTGACTGAGTGAGTGGGACGCTATCGAAGCCCTTTGTGGTAGACTGAAATCTCACAAAAATGACGACCCTGACTCCACATTAACTGAGGAGATGTTGGTAAAACTGCTCATCTAGCCATGGAGTTCCCCATCCTCAACTTTAAGGAAAGGGATAGGACATAGGTGGGAGTGATTATAGCACAGAACTTCAGAAGTGCAACAGATAACTCTGAACTGATTTTTTTGTTGGTTTTTTGTAAATTCGTTTTATGTAAACACGACTTTAAAAGAGACTCCAGCAGTTTTTGCTGTATGATTTTGTTTTTTTGGTAAAGTATGGTTATCTTTGTACAAAATGCTTATTTAATTATGTATTATTTTAAATAACTGTCAAAGTTACAAGAAAGGTTTGGCTTGTGTGATGCCCTTTCACGTCATGTTGTGTTTGGACTTGGGGTCAGGACAGGGGGAGCAGCAGCTACCTCAGTTAGATGTTCAAACATGCAACATGATTATGGAGAATAATTTCAAAATCTTACACAGCTGAACATCCAGGGAGTTACTGAAAATTATCTTAATGTTCTTGGTAAGGGAATTGGCTTTGTTGGTGAATCTGGTCCCTTCATTTGACTCTCAGGTTGTTCTCTCCTGTTCTCTTCCTTGCCATGGGTGTTGCAGGTGACATAGTAAATTCATAAATATATCAATGTTCGGACTAAAATGCCTTGATTCTTTGCACCTCTTTCACCTTACATTTAATTACTAGTTGATAGGCAGCAGCTTCCTACATATAGTAGGAGACTGCTACATTTTTGCTATCATGATTGACTAGGTCTGCTGCTGTTCCTAGTAAGATATTCTGAATTCTATTGTATCAATAAAGCATGATTTAACAAACAAAAGAAAAAGAGCCATAGTATTTGCATGTGACCTTTGCACATCCTCCCACATACTTCAAATCATCTCTAGATTATTTACCATACCTACTGCAATGTAAACACTTTGTAAATCGTTGTTATATTGCATTGTTTTTTAATACATATTTTTATTGTTGTATTTTTTATCAGTTTTTTTCCAGACTATTTTTCATCTGTACTTGGTCAAATACATGGACTTGGAGGCCAACAGTATATAGATTATTTCTCCATTTGGAAACGGTGTACTCAAATGAACACATTTTCATTTGTGTTCATTGACTCACTAACGTCAACTTACTGATGGCCTATCTGTTCCTATTAATTGTACCTACACTATGTAAGCAAACTTTGTAGTAAAGAATGCTCACCTTTGCTGGCCTGGTGCTGAAGCCACATTTCTTGTACGCAGTGCAGATCTGGCATCGCAAGGATTTGCCTGAGCCTGTTTTCCTGTTTTAGTTAAGATGCTGCTGTGATCCAGTTAGGGGTCCTCAAACTTTTTAAACAGGGGGCCAGTTCACTGTCCCTCAGACTGTGGGTGGGCCAGACTATAGTTTAAAAATAAAACTATGAACAAATTCCTATGCACACTGCACATATCTTATTTTGCAATAAAAAAACAAAACAGGAACAAATACAATCACACCACCCCATGTGGCCCACAGGCGGTAGTTTGAGGACCCCTGCGTGGTTCCCAATTGTTAGTGCACAGACTCATTGCAGTTAGGATCACCTGGGGGAGAATTCTGTAATTTCTTAGTTTCCAGCCCTAGGGTTTCTGTTTCAGTAGAACTGGGAGTAAGGCCTGGAAATCTGCTTTTTAAAAAGCTCCTGCTGGGATTCTGCATAAACCAAGTTCAAAAATAATTGCTGCAGAGATGACATGATTGACAGGTTAGTGCTACTGTATTAAAGCTCTTATGTAACTTCAGTTTTGGGAAGCCCCCACTCAAATGACTTACTGCTGAATCAGGGGAAAACAAGAGTAGCTTGCTGGGCAGGGTTAATAAAGTCAATCGGACACAACTAGTTTGTTTTCCATTTGGGAGACTATGTTCTGTATGATATATTGTTGTAAAGTGAGATTTGGGAGATTTAGGTAAATCCTTTTTACATATTTAGTACAGTGGCATGCAAACAACATCAATTTACTGATGGCCTATCTGTTCCTATTTATTGTACCTACAATATGCAATATTAAGTGATATTAGAAAAAGAAATCAATCATATTGGGTGCAATCCTTATATATCCCTCTTTCTACTCTTCCAAACTCCTTTTTTATATTTTATAATGATAATTTATAATCTACTTTTATTCTTCTGCTAGTATTCCATTGGAAATTTTCTTATGTTGTTATAGAGGGTTGTTTTTCTTTCCTTTTGACACCTGTATGCTTTTGCGAACTTTGAAGGTAATTGAGTTTACACCACATTGGTGGATTTTAATACTTGGCACAAATCAATGCCCTAGAGTTTCTCGGAAGGCCACACTCACACTTTTATATTTTTAGGTATAGTTTATTGACACCACTAATGCCTTGGTATACTTGAATGGCTCGAACATTGTCCTTTGCAAGCGTTCAATTGTTCCTCCATGCTTCTAACTCTCAGTGCAACACACCAGATAGACCAGTAGATGGTGCTGTGGCACAACGTTTTTCTCACATTTAGTGCAGGAGAAACAGTACAACTTTGATTCCTTTCCTACTAGGGCTAATCAACGGTTCAAATCTGCAAGATAAATAAAATCTTTAAAAAATTATTTTAGCTAAGTATGAAAGATGATGATGGACCGAGTATATACACTGCTCTAAAGTGGTCAGATCTGAACTTCATACTGAACTTGAACTTGGAGGAGGTAGTGAGTTCAATAATGTTTACTGACAACTTTTCGGCTGTTAAGAAAGGTTTTAACATAGAAAGCTTTTGAGGTAATGTACACAGCTATGATCTAATACTAACAAAAAAAAAAAAAGAAAAGAAAGAAAGTTTTGGAGGAAGCCTGGAGCCAATCTTTGGCTTTTTCCTGCCCTAAGAGCAGCAAGCAGCACAGGGAAATGATTACAATTTAACTGAAGTTCTAAAAAATGCATACATTTTATGCTGTCCTTGGTTTAATCATAAAAATATTAAGCAAAAGTTACTATCTACAATATTAGCATAAGGACAACATCTGTAGTCATAGGATTCCGCCTAAGCCCTTTGTGTTGGCTCACTCTCCCAGGAGATAATGCTAAGAGACTGCTTGGTTTTCCTCTGTGTATTTATAACCTCTTCGGGTGTTTGTAGTTAGAATGTGGCCTGCTGGAATGGATTTTCTTTTCCTATTTGTATGTAAATAACATCTAACCATGATCCTGTAAATTTTCCAGAAGGTGTTTTAAGAAATGGGGGCATTGTTATCCTAGAGGTGAGGGCCTCTGTACCATTCCTAAAAGTGTCAAAGGCAATTAACTCAGTGGTTTTGAGTATGGCTGTAAGACATCCAAGGTCACACAGTAACCAACTGGGGCAAGATCAGTCAAGTTACAAAAGAGAGACCCAATGAATTCCAGGCACCAAGAGGAATGCACTCTGACACACGCAAAGTGTGGCTTTGGTAATCTGGAAAAATAGAATTTGTGTGGCTCAGTGTCCCTCAGTGCTTAACAGAGAAGGCACTTAATGATGAATCCTCAGCAGCAGAGCCGTCTGTGTCTATAGAGAGTATCTACCTTTCTAAGAACAAAGTGTGAACCGATAGTTTCTGACTCAGAGTTTTATCGATGTGAGTCCTCATACTACTACCTGTGTCTCCTAAGTTTCTTATTTTTATTTTTATTTTTTTTAACCATTGCAGACAACGATCATGAAGAAATAAAAATATGACTTTGCTTGTTGATGGAGTCAGGAAAAGGTGTAAACTCAGTGCTGAAACTTTTAGGAGGGCTGTGGAAAACAGGGTTTTCATCATCCTTGCACACTTTTTATTGGGTCTCCCTTGTAGCCACTGCATTCCAGATGTGTACTTGAGATTTATAGTTGTTTACTTGGGAAGCAAATTCTCAAATGAAACGGGAAAAGGATTTTTTCATATAAAGAATAAATATTTGTGTTCTAGATGGAGGAGCAAATGCCTTCCTGAGCCCAGTTTCTGCTGCCGGCTGGTGAATGTCTGGAACATAATAATAGCTCACATTCATTGACTAAGAGTAAGGCTGTGCGCTAAGTACAGAGTAAGCATCACTTCTTTTAATTCTTACAAAACCTGGTGAAGTAGGTACTGTTATCTGCAATTTTAAAAATGAGGAACAGGCTCACAAGGATGAAATATCTTTCTTGATGTCCCCTGGCTAGTGAATGACAGAGTCATAATTTGAAACGAGTTCTAAGAACATGTTTTAAAGTGCTATGCTCTCCTATTCAGCCTGTAGCGTATCAGAGACAACCTAGTTTCAATTTGATTCTATTTTTTTCCAAATAGCATTATGCACTTGTGATTCTGTAATTGAGAAGTAGGCTTTAATCTCCATCCAAATATACCCCTAAGCTTCTCTTTAGCAAGCTGCAGACACATGGGGACTAAGAATCACGGGGTCAGTGTTGTTTTCAGCCAGCCCCCTGTGTGTGTGTGTGTGTGTGTGTGTGTGTGTGTGTGTGTGTGTGTTTGTTTAAATCTCTTCTGGGAACATGAGGCTACCTTTCCTCCATTGGTCTCAGCTTGGAACTATGTCAAAAATTCTAGGGAACAAGAAAAGGCCCATTCAATACCCTGTGACAGTAGGATACACCACTCATCTTAGAGCTTGGTGAAATGAAAGTCCTATAGTTAGGAGGAAAGACTCATCTCGGAGGGCATTCATGGACCTATCGTTATTTGAGCATGTTCTCTGGGGTCTCATCCACTCAAAATATCTTCCTTATTTCTTGCAACACACATGCTATTCTTGCAAAGGAAAATTATCCCATGTTAATTTCCAAGCGGGTAATTTTTTTTCTTATCATTTATACTTGCTAACTTTTTCCTTTTTTTTGAAACAGCATCTCACTCTGTTGCCCTGGGTAGAGTGCTGTGACATCATAGCTCACAGCAACATCAAATTCTTTGGTTTAAGTGATTCTCTTTTCTCAGCCTTCTGAGTAGCTGGGACTACAGGTGCCTGGTACCAGGTTCAACTAGTTTTTCTGTTTTTATTAGAGACAAGGTCTTGTTCTTGCTCAGGCTGGTTTCAAACTCCTGAGCTCAATAATCCATCTTCCTCAGCCTCCGAAAGTGCTATTATTACAGGCATGAGCCACCACACCTGACTTTATACATGCTAACTTAAAACAAAATATAAATAGACTTGATTTTAGAAGTTTTACTTGGGCACAATTTTAAAGGTTGAGAACCTAGTGCACTTTCTTCCTTTGGCGGGTGATTGTTTTTTCCTCTGTGAAAGTGTCTGTTTTGGGAAGGCCAGTGTGGCAATTTGCTATAGAGATTTAGATAGAAGGGATATGTTTGTTGACAGGTGAGTAGGGAAGGTATTGTGAAAGGTGAATTTGTTTCACACCTTGAAAGAAATGCAGAATTTAGACTGATAAGGAGGCAGGGCAGGGTGTGCCATGGGGAGACAAAGGTAGGATGAGGTCAGATTAAAGTGTCAGAATTAAGCCTGCTGGGTACAGAATAAGGGACTGATTGAAGTTATTGGATTGCTTGCATAGAGTCGGAGTATGCACACAGTTTAAATAGATGAGGGATGTGAAATTAATACAATTGGGTTGGCAGGACACCAATACCAGTATCTTACTGTGGACATACCTTTGGAAACCATTTATTCCAAGCTTGACATTCTATAGATGAGGCAACAGAGATTCAGGGTGGTGAAGCAACTTTCCCAGGGCCTGGGGGCCACTGGGTCATTCATTGTTTGCTCCTTGCATAACCCTGTCTCTGTGCTTGGTCTGAGCATGAACATAAAAGCGTTGTAGTTAAGGAAGTAAAGAAGCTCTACCATGAACTCAGATTAGAGATACTCCTGGATGTATTGACTGGGGAAGAAAATAAGAAATCAGAAGGAGAAACTATGATTATATGGAAAGTTTGAAGTACATACTGTGGCCTTGGCTGTGGGAGGGGGACAAAGGACATAAGATCCATTGAAGAAGAAGTTGGCAGGACCCAAAATAGGGCTCAGACAAGAGGTAGGTGACCTCTCCCAGACAGTGAGCAGACAGTGCCCTGCAGAGGGCTGAGGAAAGAACCTGCACATTCCCAACTGTTGCAGGAAGATGCCATCACTTATTAACAGGTTATGAGTTTTAAATAAATTGTCCTAAGAGTTTTTAAGTCATTTTCCTTCCTCATTTCTTTTTATTTCTATCAATTCTTTGAGCTCATTCCCGCCAGAGAATTCTCTGTTGTTCACGTAAATAGAGTAGATGATTAAACAGGCTGCTGATGGTGCAAATATGTCCACTGACCCAAGATAATATGTGATGGGCTGTAAGTGTATTTAAAAAATTCCCCTGGCCTACTGAGCCAGCACCAGTACCTTTTGTTGTTTTAATTTTACCAGAATTCTTCAAGCCTGCTCCTAACTCCTGTGGGTGATATTACATACTACATCTTTTCTTTTTTTCTTTTTTTTTTGCACCCGCATTTTAACCCAAACTTAGACTAGCCATTGGGTGGATTAGGAAATTCTGATGAATGGTAATAAATACTAAAGTTAGCATTGATTTACATTTTTCAAAGTTTTATGTACTACTTTATTATAGTGGTCAATTTTCTTTCTTTTTCTTTTCTTTTCTTTCTTTTTTTTTATTATTATAGCTGTGTACATTAGTGGAATTGCCTGTACGCATTCTAAGATGCACTTTTTTTTTGAGACAAGGTTTCATTTTGTTTCCCTCGGCAGAGTGCTGTGGTGTCATAGCTCACAGTAACCTCAAATTCTTGGGCTCAAGCAATTCTCTTGCCTCAGCCTCGGGGAGTAGCTGGGATTTCAGGTGCCAACGACGATGCTGGGCTATTTTTAGAGTGGCATCTTGCTCTTGCTTAGGCTGGTCTGGAACTGCTGAGCTCAAGCAATCCACCTGCCTTGGCCTCCCAGAGAGCTAGGAGGTGTGAGCCACCATGCATGGCCTTGATTAATTTTCTTAATTAAAAACCTCTAGAAAATGCATGTTGATTCCAATGTAGATCTTGTAGGTGTGTAAAAGACCAATTACCAAGAGCAAATCTACACCAAAATAAAAAAAAAAAGAAGTAATTGCCTTAATGACTGAAGTTTTTAGGTTTATTTTAGAAATGGCTTCTTGGGTGGGATGTGTATTGAAAAGATCCATCTATTCTTTGAAACACTGAGATGACTCATGATCTGAAGACATTTTTAAATTCTTTAAGGTCAGGAAAGAGCTATTCACCATCCCCTTGTTTGTTCTGGCAACTTTCCATTCTTCTCTTTCATGTGTAATTGTAGGTGTGTGTTATCCTTCCCTTCTTATCCAATGCTCCAACCACTGAGCCAGCATCCTCCCTTTTGTTGTTCTAATCTACCCCTTTACCTGTGTGCCTCTCTATTCTTCCTGTCATTTTTCAGGACACAAAGGGTCACAGCGTTTTGCTTATATCTGCTGTGTTCAGTATGATTTTATTTTAAGCCTTAACTCTTAAATGGCATTACTGTCTGTGCATTGTAGTTCATGTTGGGATGGGGGCCAGTGTCTCACTATGTCTCCCACGTCTAGATAACATTTGTGCTGGGGGCATCTGGCAAGGTCAGGTCTGGATACTGCCTGTCTTAAGTCATAGCAGTGTGTCTTGAGTTTTTTTGAGGTGCACTGCAGATAATTTCCAATAATTAACAATATTAATGCCAAAATGTGTGAATAATAATTCTTGAAAAATAAAATCAGAGAGGACTGCAAGTTATCCCTGTAATCGGTAATCCTTACTTCTTGGCATTCCAGTGTTTTCTGGAGTAGAAGAGAAGGCTGAGAAGTTGTGTCATTGACTCAAAAAAAGACATGACCCACAGTTGAGCTGGGTACCTACCAGGCAGTGTAGTTACGTTTGTGTTTATTTATTATTCTCTCCAGGTGGAAGGTGGGAACTGCATCATGGAGTTATCGGAAAAAAACTCCAGATTTTATTTGATAATAAATCAAGCAACTGCGAGCTCCACAGCCCTTCTCTCTCATGAATATCGTAGTCACTCTGAATGACATTAAATTGAAAGGAAACTTCTATGATAGTGTAGTTAAGTTAGCTTGCATGGACCGCACCTGATTGGTCACTACATGTGCGGCTCTAACTCCATCCTTCACCCCTTGCCACGCAGTGCGGCTACTTCAGCCCTGGCCGCTAGTGGGCAGCACGCCCCGCTCGGGTCTCCGCGCCGGGTCTCTCAGGGAATCGGCTCGGAGTCCTCCCGCCTCCGTCCCACTTCACCTACTCCCTCCCCGGACTCCGTCTCTCTTCTTTCGGCAGAAAGTCTGGTCTGTCTTCCTACGGTGTGGCCCCACGCCAGAAATAATGGAAATGGCGGAAAATTTTCTTGTGGTTAGAGGTGAAGCAAAGAAAGCTTGTTCCTCTCCCCTCCAGACACCCTCCTTCCCGGCCGTGCGCTCGCTGGGTGTGGGGAGGACGGGGTTGTGGCCGGCAGATCTGAGGATGCCTGCTGGCCTCTGCAGCCTAATGTGGTGCAAGCAGGCAGGCTTTCTATGCGCCGGGGAAGGATGCGAGGGCACCAAGAAACAGCTCTTCAGAGAGAGCTTCTGGATACCCAAGAAGGACCCCCCAAACTTCACGATGTTGCCCTGCTGGACCCCCAGCACACACAGGGGCCCGGTGGAATAAATATTTCCATGCCCTTGGGGCCAAATTGGCCCTGTTAAAACTGTGCCCCTGTGTGTTTGGGTTAGCCTGTTAGAGAATTTCCAGGACTCTTGAAATGCTTGTGGGTAACCTGGAATTTCTTTAGAGACCTGGCTGCTGAGATCACTAACCACCATCGGGGACTCATGCCTTCTGTGAGCGACAAAGACATTTGTGTAAAAGCGGGTCACGGGAAATCTTTGGAAATTCTTCAGCCATCAGTTCCCTATATGGGGTAAATATACCAACCGTGGATGCTCTAGGGTACGGCAGAGAAGGCGTATGCAGCTGTCCCTCCTCTCTGGCCCACTCCAAAAGCCAGCTCGTTGATGTTTGTTGGTACAGGCTCACACAACTGACCCACTGACGAGATCCACCGCCACCTTCTTAGCTCTTTGACACAAAAGAAAAGGCCTTATGGGTTCATCAGGATTCTCCAGTCACAAAACAATGGCTGAACAGTTGTTCTAAATAGAGTTAATTGACCTTTCCTAGCAGACGCTAGACTTACATTTCAAGCAAGGCCATCCTCAGAAACTGACACTTGTGTTCTTTGGGGGATGGATCAGAGGGGTCACTCCTATATCCTTGAGTACATGAAAACAGTTTTGGGGGGCCTAGTGAGGCAACTCATGCCTGTAATCCTGGCACTCTTGGAAGCCAAGGGAGGTGGATTGCTTGAGCTCAGAAGTTCAAGACCAGCCTGAGCAAGTGAGATCCACGTCTCTACTAAAAGCAGAAAAACTAGCTGGGTGTTGTGGTGGGTGCCTGTAACAGTCCCAGCTACTCAGGAGGCTGAGGGACTAGGATTTCTTGAGCCCAAGAATCTGAGGTTGCTGTGAGCTACGATGATGATGCCACCGCACTGTACCCAGGGGCAGATGGAGTAAGACTCTGTCTCAAAAACTGAACACTTTCTTTAACTTCAGGAGTATCAGCAGTTTTCTTCCTCTTATAGCACATTATTCTGTCATTTTAAAATTCATTTAACAGATATTTAATAAACATATACCTGATCTTTTATTAAGTAGTAGAGAACTATAGTGAGCAAGATAGTCCCAGGCCCCTGCCTTTCTCAAGTGTAAAATCATTGTGAAGTGGGGCCAGGGAGTCTCTCTGAGGGCACAGGCGCTGGAGCCTGCACAATTTCTCTGCTTTTGTCCAGCCCTCCTCCAGCCCTTAGGACTTCAGCAGCAGGCCATAGACTGATGACATATTGTCTCCTTTGCTCTTTAATTCTTTTCTGAAGATGAGAACATTCAAAGAATAAAGTGTGAGATGGTTTAGGCTTGAGAACCAAAATGTCAGGGTTTGAATCCTCTTCCACCACTTTGTTAGATGTATGACCTTGGGAAATATTCTTAAGTCTCCCCATGCTTGTGATTCCTTATCTTTAGAATGTTGATGAGGATGATATTATCTACCTTACAGGAATGTTGTGGGGATATAATGAGTTAATCAAGGAGTTCATAGACTAGCGTCTAGCCCTCAATGAAGATTCAATAAAAATAGCTATTGTTGTTAAATACAGCAAAGTCCTGGGGCTGGAAAGAACTTTGAAAATTCAGTCTTCAACTCCAGTATGTACTTTATTAATGAAGCCAGGAAGAGGATGATAGAGGGAAATGGAGCAGCTCACTTTTTTTCAGATTTTTGCAGTGAATTGTCTATATGAGGGCCCTTGGAGGTTGCTCAAGAGATCTGAATGCAATTATAGATGGAGAAGAGGTGTTGGATGTCGTTGACCTACTAGGGTCCTGAGGAGACTTCAGAAGGATGAGTGGGAGGTCTTAACCACCAGATAATAAGCAAGGTTCTTAGAGCTCCTCTTAACTATTCCTTGAGATACTTATTTTTCTTTCATGGTGTTTGCCCATAATTGACAAATGGCAGAAATTATTCTGGATTTGGCATAAAGCCATGACCTAAATTAGCTATTACGCAGCTTTCTCAGGGAGTTGGTAAATGTTACTTTTTACATTCAGAGAGCCTTCTGGGAATGACTCTTGAGGACAGTCCCACTCATAGTTTTCCATATCATTTCTGATGCCTGAAATTCTTTGCATCTATTTCTAACCAATGTGGAAACAATATGAGCCTGAGGCTAATGGAAGAGAACTAGACTGCAGGTTAGGAGCCCTGGGGTCATGTTCTGGCTGTTTGTGTGAAGTCACTTAATACCTCTGGGTCTCACTTTCCACATATGTCAAATGTAATATCAGATTAGATATCTGATAATGGTGTTGGCATCTGTAATATTCTACCACTATTTGCATAACATGCCCCAATATCCAGGGTGCTTATTCATTTATTTATTCATTCACTTATTCCTGCTTACTTAATATTTAATAGTTCTTTTCTTTATAATAAGAGCTATGAAAGCTATGAAAATGTTAATTCTACATAAAAAATAAACAAAAATCTATGTAAGTATTTATGCATCTACCATCCAGGTTTAACCAATATTGATATTTCACTATATTTGATCCATACCTTTTCTTCAGAAAGAAATGAAATATTGTAGATAAAGTAACCTATTTCCTCTCTCCACAGCAATGACCACTATCTTTAAATTATTAATTATTATTATTCTTGTGTAGATTTTTATACCTAGGCCTAGATATGTCTTACATATTTAGCATTGGTTTGAATTTTTTAAACAAACATAAACTTAAGTTTTCTTGAGTATACTTCCCCAACTTTATATTTTTCAGATGCATCCACCTTACCACCTATAGAATTATTCCTTCATTCATTTTAACAGTGGCTTAGTGTCCCATTGTAGGAATATCTATCCTCTGTTCAGGGCATTCAGTCTTTTTCCAACATTTTGCTATCATAAATAACATTGGAAAAGTAACTACGTAGAAGTCAGTTTGTGCACATGTGTGAGAGTTTCTCTAGGGCAATTACCTGAAAGCAAAATTACTTGGTGGAAGGTTATATTTGTTTTTAACTTTTCCAGATAATGTGAAATTGCTTTCCAGACTGCTTGTAGGTATTTATGCTGTCATCACTACTGTGTGACATCTTGTTTTCCCACATCCTTGCCAGCATGTGTTGTAAGACATAAATTTTTTCCAGTTTGATGTGTATGAAATAACATTTTCTTGATGTTTTCATATGTTTTATTGGGTACTCAGCTTTCTTCGTTGTAAATTTCTTGTTCATATCCTTTGCCTATTTTTTAAAAACACCAATTACACTTTATCATTTCTAATCTTCTTTCTTGTAAGTTACTCATGGTAGAGGATAAGTTCTCATTTGGCATACGTTTGACTCCTTAATCTGTGGGGTTATTTGTTATCTAAGCAATATGGTGATTTGGTTCTTATATTTGTGACTTGGGATAGCAAATATAGAGTCAGAATAAGCCCATACTGTTATTGATTTGAAGAATAGAATTGTATATTCTAGATACTAATTCTTTTTTTTTTTTTTTGAGACAGAGTCTCATTATGTTGTCCTTGGTAGAGTTCTGTGGTGTCACAGCTCACAGCAACCTAAGTGATGCTCTTGCCTCAGCCTCCCAAGTAGCTGGGGACTACAGGCACCCACCACAACACCTGGCTATTTCTTTCTTTCTTTTCTTTTCTTTTTTTTTTTTTTTTTTTTAGTTGTAGTTGTCATTGTTGTTTGGCAGGCCCGGGCTGAGTTCAAACCCAGTAGCTCTAGTGTTTGTGGCTGGTGCCTCAGCTGCTGAGCTACAGACGTTGAGCCTTCTTTTTTGGTTTTAAGAATTAGAAATATTTCCTTTTAATTGTGGCTTGTATTTACCCCAATTTTGTAGGGAATATATTTCTACATATTCTACACCATTGCTTTGTTTTAATATCTAGGTTTTTAATCTGTGTAGGATTTATTTTTGTATACAGAATTAAGTTTTTATTATTTAGTTTTATTAAAAATTAATATGAGAGTGTGAATTTTTAGTTTACATTGTTTTCACTTCCAAGGTAAATTTCCAGTTGTAAAAGAGCCCCTCACTCAGGGGTCATATTATACACCCTCACTATGTGTATATCAGGGGAGATCCCACCTCAGGCCCTCCCTCTTTCTACCAATTATCCTCCCCGTCCCCCCTCCTCCTCCCTCTACCCCCATATTAGACTATATTTGTGTTTTGTTGTTCATACGAGCATGTAATTGTTTTTATATTGCTTTCATATTAGTATGGAGTACACTGGATATTTATTTTTCCATCTTGTGATGCTTTTCTAAGAAGGATATATTTCAACTCCATTCAGGTAAATGTAAAAGCTGTAAAGTCTCCATCTTTTCTAATGGCTAAATAGTATTCCTTTGTATACATATACCACAGTTTGTTGATCCATTCATGGGTTGATGGGCACTTAGGTTGCTTCTATGATTTGGCGATTATGAATTGAATTGCAATGAACATTCTAGTGCAAATATCATCGTGGTAAAATGAGATTTGTTCTTTTGGGTAGATACATAGGGAGTCAATTTTAATTTTTATTCTATAAGGATAGCTAATTGTGCTGGCATAGGTCATTAAATAGCTTTTCCTTTCTTTATTGATCGATATTGTTCCCACTGTCATTCATAAAGTTTCTGTATTGATGTGAGTCTATCCCATTGATGTGCTGGGGTAACCCTGTTTTAATTACTGTGGTGTTAGGGCAATTGTTGACAGCTCATATGAGAATTGTTTTTATTCTTTTCCTTCCAAATTATCTTGACTATTCTTAACCCTTAATTCAATCATATGGATTTTATAGTTTGAAGAGTTCTGGAAACAAAATCAAGATAATGCTTAGAAGGTCACTGAATTTATAGATAGATTTGAGCAAAATTTTTATCACAGTGATATGGAAACTTCCATATTATGTGTTCAACATAGCTCTTCATTTATATTTTTATGTCTCTAGATGTTTTGTAATATTTTCTGTAAAGTTTTATCTATCTTTTGTTGCATATATTCCTGTTTGTCTTATAATTTTTGTTGCTATTGTGCATAGGACCTTTTTCTAAAATTATCCTAATTTTTTAAAATTTCAATTTCCAATTTGCCATTGCTGGAAAATAAAAATGTTTTTGTGTGTGCATTATTCTTAACATGCAAATTTGTTTTTCTATATTTATACTAATGCTAATGTTTTATCTGTACAATCTCTTGAATTTTCTATTTAGAAAATATTGTCATCTGACTACAAGAAAAAATTTGAGTTTTTCTTTTCCATTTCTTATATTTCTTAGTTCTTTCCCTTGTTTTAGTATGCTTGCTAGGACCTCTAATATAGCATTGAGAAGTGGTGAATGAGGGGACACTAGTCTTGTTTCTGGCTCTGGATGGTTTCACTCTTAAGTGTGCCTTTCCTAGTAGGCTCTTGGTTGGGAGTCCCTTTAATAACTTCTGTGTTTACCTCTCTTCTCCTGACCAGTTATTCATGGTAGAAGTTGAGTTTTGATTAGACATGTCTGTGACTCTAAGTTGTGTGGTTACTTACCAGGTAAGTCATAGATAGATTTGGTGATTTTATTTTTGATTTGTGATACTAACTAGAGAGCCAGGATGAGACCCACGCTGTGAATTTCCTTAGCACGAAGAGGACACTCTTCTAGATGATGTAATTGTGGAGGAATGTAGGTCACAGGCCACAGTGCTGTTTTGTTCTGAAGATCTGACTCTTCTGTAGAGGAAAGGTGGAGTTGATTCTTCTGTGCAGAGCTTAGCCTGGTAGATGACTTGGCTTCCTAAGGCCCAACTGGGCCTCCAGTCTTTAGTTATTTTGGGGAGAAAATTTTAGGGGGGTGCCAGAGAATGATAATTTTTATAATGTTGAGTGATAGGGAAAAGGAATAATCTCTAATGAGAAATCCATTGTCTCTAGCACTAGGGTATAGGAAAGAAAACATCTTAGTTACAAGTAAACACATGGCCAAAAGGGTTTTCTTTTTTTAAACTCCTGAATTTGACTTCCTGACAGAGAAATCTTGGACTGGGGCTAATGGTGCAGAATAATAATTTTATGCACTGGAATCTTATAAAATTACCAAAGGTATAGTATTAAATTGAGTATGATATGGAACTGCTGTGGAAAACCTAGAAAAAGGAAGAGATTTATTATAAAAAATAATTACACCTATAATCCAGTTTTCTGGGGTTAACTCCATGGGCCGTGTTTAAAGGCTTTGTAGTAAAGTGCACTGACAATACCAGATGAGAAATCAAACAGCAGATTCCCAAGAGCAGAGAGCTCTTGGAAGGAAGCAGAGCGAGTTCTTCCCTCATAGAACAGACTAGAATGCTAGTGCTTTTATTATATTAAGTTCTGATAATAACAACTTCTACCAGGGAGCTACTTGAGAGAGAAAGAGGAATAGCCTGCCTTACAAAAAGTCATCACTAGTCATCTGAAAAAGAAATGCCAATGGCTAATGGTTTTGTGTCAGGCCCCACTTAATTCTCTGGAAAGAGGCTTTACCAGAGTAGGATGTAGTCTAGTTTCAGTGGTGACGCAGGGGACTTAATATATTGCTAGACTTCCTCTTTTGCTAGGATGATTATATATGCTGGTTTGCCTGTGAATGGAGCTGGCATATATGCATTTCTATGGGAATATTAGTTAATCTTGTGCCCTTTTAACTCCCCCCTCCCCCCCAAAGTCCTGCTTTGTACATGATGTGGTCATCCCATCCTGAACTCTTATGAGATATTCTTGTAAATATGTTGAGAGCTGTCTGTTTACTTTTATGACTTCCCTTGTTGAAGGCAGGGACTATGGCTTTTTTGTCTTTGTGTGCCCAGTGTTTATCGTTGTGCGCATGGTAGGTGCTCAGTATTTCAAGAATGAATGGATAAAATTCTACCCAAAAAGTGTCCTTCTTTGAGTCTTTGCATTAATCAAAGGACCTTTGGGAGGAGCCATTTGTGTATCATTTGAGCACCTGAATGAAGTGTGTAGAACTGGGTGATAGGACAGACTTCCAAGGGGCAGGAGCTTCGGAGCAAGGCGAGTAAGCAGTTTAAAAAGCCAATGTGCAAAGAACAGAGGCAGACTGTGTACTTCACAGTTTTTGGCTAGGGCTGACCTTGAGCCCATCTTCACAATGCTGGGAAATAAATACCACAGTAAAAATAATGAATCAGACAGACCCTTGAGATCTTAAAGAGAGCGCAGTAGTTCTTGAGGGGTCCCCAGACCTCAGCTTGTTCATTTCCTTTACAGTGAGAACATCTGTTTGGAAGGTAACACTGTTTCTCTACTCTGTGTCATTCTTCACTTTGGAGTCATAATCTGTACTTGGAAGTGACCTTAGATACTGTCTAGTTCAGTGGTTCTCAACCTTCCTAATGCTGCGGCCTTATGCAACCCACAGCTTGAGAAACCGCTGGTCTAGTTCAAATCTCTCATTCTAACACTGAGAAAATTGTCTCAGGCAGGTTGAGCGATTGGCCAAGCCCACCGAGATAGTGTGAGAAGCCAGGTCAGGTAAAGAACAACCTTCTCTAGGGTTCCTCTTATCCTCAAATATTATTTAAGAATCTAGTTGGCATATTCTTTCTTGAGCAACTTGATTTCTAATCCTTCCCTGTTCTCCAAGACCTACATGGAATTAGGCTTTACCATCTGGCAAAGTCACACCTTGATCAGCAGGACTCAACTTGTACTAAGTCAGAACTCAGGGGCTCGGTGACAGAGGATGATACTGCAGGCCAATTTCTAAATAATTGTGAAAGGACCGAGTGGCTTTGGTCCCTGCTGACCTCCTAAAGAGAAGACTGCTTTTCCTGCACCACAATGTGAAGAAGAGTGAAGGGAGCCCTCTGAACAGTTCTGGGGTGTGTGGAAGGGAACGCCATTGCCCACCGGGGAGGAGGCAGGAGGATCGTGTGCCTGCGTTGCATTTACTAAATTGGGCAAACTTTTCTTTTTGTTTGTACCCCTTGCATAAGAACTGACTGGAATAGAGATGTCCCGTCTGAGAATTCTGCAGTTTGGCAGTTAATAAAGGGCTTGAGACGTGGCATGAATGAAGGCAGATCGTCTTGGACGCCCATCCTGTCATGTGGATGGAGAATGTGCTGGGTGGAAGTGAACAGCTTTCAGGACACTGAGCTGGCTCGGATGGTGGTCTCCAGGGTGGGTTGGGAAGCCGGCCTTTCCTCCCATCTCACTCAGAGTTGTCTTTATTTAACGACCTTAGGGAGTGAGAAAGGGCTTGAAAATGAAATTCACAGATGATTCTGAATGGAGAACTATGACAAACACCAGCAGAAGCAAAGGAATAACCTAAAGGAATTAGGAAAATGGGAAAGGCAGGGACAAAATGCGAATCATCATGGAAAAATGCAAATGGATATGTCTGGGGCAAAATAATCCACAAACCAGATTTTCATTGGGCAGGAAAATGGGGAAGTGCGTTCAGAATAGAAAAGTCTGCAGTAAAATGGGCGCTTCATTCTGACAGTTGGGGAGCTCTATGTGGGTGGGTGTGGAGATGGATGGTCCTCCCAGGAGGCTTACTCTTAGGTGTGAAGTGACTTCATTATCGGGCTTGCTCCATCTTTCTCCCCACTTAACATTCACTTGGCCTGTTGTGATGTCCCCTGGGTTTGGCAGCAGCGAGGTGCACATCTTGCTGGCACTGGCAAATGACTGTCTGGAGTAAACAGGTAACATTCCAACCACCAGACATCTTCTCTGGAGTCAGCCTTTCAGACTGTATTTTTTGTTTTTAAACAAAATAAATTTGATTTATCAAAGAACATCCAAACTTCTTTGGAAGTAAAGGAGAGCATAAAAAAGAATTTCTATTAGAAAACAAATGTGTCCCATTTATGTCATGCAGAGTAACAAATTTGGGATAATTTGGTCTTTGTTATTTTGGTTTGGGAAATTTCTTGCCAAAAATCCATCCTTTTAACCTCACTTGTAAAACCTTAACAATTACAAACTGATGATGACCAGAGATTCTCACATTTTCCAAAACAGCCAACATGTTTATAACTCTGGAAATTGCTCTGTTTTGAAAGGTCCTGCCCTAGACCCCACTGAAGAGCTCTGTATTGATGAGGCCCTTCAGCTTCAGGAATTCTGAAGAGAAACAGGGCCCTCCATGCCTGTCCTATTATAGTGGTGTCAGAGGAGCGTGTCACAGGCCTGCTTCCCTTGAAGTCCATCATCTTGTTCAGGGCAGCGCTTCAGTTTGAAAAGCTAAGCCAGAAATCAAGGTCTTATAACTGCTAACTGAAATCACTTCAGAAAGGATGACTATGGCAGTGGAGATTCCTGGGGACTTCTTTTTATCCTTTAAGTGGTTAATCCAGAGGAATTATTCTAAAAATATAAGATGCAATGGGATATTCAAGCCTGCAAAATTGATGAACAGCTTCTCATTGGCCACGGGAAACGATATAATATGGTTTTTTGTTTTTGTTTTCAGATCTCTTTCCTTTAATCACAGTAATTCTCTAGGTGGCAGAAGTAGGATCACCCTGTGCTGATGACTCAGGACCTGGCCTTACCCAGGTGGTAGGTGGGGTGTGACTAGGGCCCCGGGGAGGGGGTGGGGGAGGGAGGTGCTGCAGGGGCAAGAAGAAGGCAGAGCTGCTGTGTGGTGTCTGCCACCTACCTCCCTGTTGCTGGCCTGCCTGGTTTGATGGTGAAAAGAGTTCCTAGGTTTAAGACCTGCTGACAAGGAGTCTGAGAACATGGCTGGCGCCACTGCTTGAAGACACTGATTCTAAGTTATGTCCCAGGTAGGCCTGGCTCTTAACTCTGGTGTCAGAGAAAGGGAACCGAAATCAGCTTTCTCAGCGTCCTTCCTCCCATCCCCACTGTCTTGTAGTAACCCCGGAAAGCCCATCTTGGGCCGAGGATGGGCTGGCCCCACCTAGGATGGGTTCTCAAGGGCTGGCTCTGGATTGTGTTGAGTCTGGGAAGAGGAAGAGAAGGCAAGTGAGAGTATATATCTGGGATGCCACAATCTGCTGGTAATTTCAATTCAAGAGCCGAGGTGCAAGAAGTAAGGCCTGAATCAGGGAGGACACTGTAGTCAGTGTGGGAATGAGCTGAAGAGAACTGTGCTGAGTGGTGAGAGGAAGGCTGCAGTTGTGTCTGTATTTGCTGGTGACTGCTGGCTCTGGGCTGCTTGTGGGCATGTCTCCTTTAGAAGCTCAGGGTCCAGGAAACCCCTCCCTCCAGCTTTCTGACTGTGGAAAGCTGTGTTCTGCGTCTGTGGATGTGGCTGGCCTGATGGAGTGCAGGCTTCCTGGGTCTGTCCAGGCTCTGCTGCACATGGCATGGTGGGAGACTCTGTGTCCAGCTCCCTCATCTAGGACACAGGTATGACAGCAGCAGGTGTGGGAATAAAATGAATTAATATGTGTCAAGTACTGGATCATAGAAAGTGCTGTATATGCATCCACTCTCCTAATCATACACAGAAGAAGATCAGGCTCTCTAATAAAAGCCGGAAGTTATGGTATTTATGACTGCTATACTGTGAAAAAATTTTCATGATTCCCTACATAGCTATTTTATAAATTTTTGGGTAAAAACGGTTAAACAGAAATGACATTGGAACTTCTGTAGCCAGGAAAGCTATCTGATGGCATTGCCTTAAAAAAAACTCCTGGTCTTCCTTTTTGCTGGATAGGAGAAAACTTCTTCAGCTGCTATCCTCTAGCAGAGGCATGTTAAAGTAGCTCCTGATGACTCATGCTTTCAAAAAGTTAGAACTGTGGGGCGGCACCTGTGACTCAGAGGAGTAGGGTGCTGACCCCATATGCCAGAGGTGGTGGGTTCAAATCCAGCCCCTGCCAAAAACTGCAAAAAAAAAAAAAAAAAAAAAAAGTTAAACCTGTGGTATGACACAGAAATTCCACTTGTAGGTGTATACCCAAAGAATTTAAAACATGCCTGCCCCTACAACTTGTCCATGAATGTTCATAGCACCACTATTTATAACAGCTACAAAGTGATAAATGGATAAAATATGTGGTATATCTAGACAGTGGGAATGTTATTCATCCATAAAAAGGGATGCCACACTGTGGATGCACCTTTAAAACGATACTAGGTGAACAAAGTGGACACAGACGGCCACATGCTGTGTGATTTCAGTTAAGTGAAATATTCAGAGCAGGCCAATCCATAGAGGCAGGAAGTAGATTAGTGGTTTCCAGGAGGAGGGAGGGGGGCAGCAGGAGGCATGGCTACTATTCCATAGCTGCTAAAATAGAGATTGAATTTATTTTTGAGGTGATGAAAATATTCTGGCATTAACAGTAATGGTCACACAACTTTGAGAACATGCTAAAAACTACTGACTAGCAGGTCTGGAAAGGATGAATTTTATGGCATGTGAATTATCTTTAAATACAGAAAGGGAATTTTGAGTCGCTACCATTTAAGGACCTCAGAAAAAGGAAGGGATCAGGGTCAGTGTGGATGGCATGAGCACACAACAGCAGGAGTCACACAAAGGAGGATTAACAGAGGCTAGAAGAAAAGAAGTTTAGATCAAAGCAGATGGTGGCTCCTCCCTCATCATGCTGACCAAAGACCTCAGTGGGGCAAGGCTGGAAGAAAATAGCTCCACATCTAGGTGGGCTGTTCCCATAGTAGCCTGTGAGGTTACTCCCTTACCACCTTCTCCCACCTGCAAATATGCTTGCTTCTGTCCTTTCCTGGTGTGCATCGTCCATGCCAGTCAATGGCAGGATCTGTCAGGCTCCAAGTATCCAGCACTCTGGCTTTGACCCCAATTAGAAATAAAAAAAAAAAATATTGCATGCATGTAGGTTAGTCACGTTTCTTTGCTGTCTGGGAAAGTATTATTATCATCTTATCTGATTTCATTCACAAATATTCCAAACACCAAACAAGTTGCCTTTTAAATCATACATTGATTGGGAGAACCAATAGGTATGTATCTAAAGATTTAGCACAGAGATTTGAATTACAGGGTTTAAAACAATGAATCAGAAATGGTCCAAGCTCTCTGTAAGCTTTGGGTTAGTTAGGGAGTTGACTCACAGATAATCTACGTGAGGCAGCAAGTCCCACACAGTGCTAAAAATTGTGACTTCATGCCACTCAGACAGGCTAATGCAGCAAGGGGTAGAAAACTTTGAGCTAGACAGTAGTGATCAGGAAAGTTCCTTTGAGAAAGAGTTATTGGAGATGGGTTTGATTTAGACAACCAGACAGAATAAATAGAAAAGGATACCCCAGGGCAGAGAGAGTGTTAGGTAGAAAGGTACAGAGGACAGAATCAGAATGGTCCAGCAGGTCTGAGAGGTGTGATTTGACCAGTGTGCTAAGGAGGATTTGCTTTGGGGAGCAGGGAGATAGAGGTTCGGGAAGAGAACCTTATTTTTGAGAGGGAAGAACAGTGAGAAGCATATAGTGTTACTTCTTTTGTAGGCTGGGGCTAAAGACCTGGAAGAGGTCTCGGAGAGTCACTCCTTTAGTTGCTCTTCCCACTTAACATGGAGGAGAAATAAATGTAAGGCTTCCAGAGATTTGGAATTGACATTTCACCAGGGAAGACTTCCCAGCCTTGAGGGGGAAGAGAAAGCCTCAGGCAGCACAGTTAGAGCACTGTCTAATGTTCATGATGATGTATGTTAAGAGTTTCTTTGGAAAAGTTGGACTGTGGCAGAATTTGAGCTCAGTATTTATTCTATGATGCAATTGTCCTCACACAGGATGCTTGTGATTACCAGCTTTGTCCACAATGATGCCATGCATACATGTTGGCATGGACACATAGAGCTGGTTCTCAGCCGTGCTGGCTTACAACTGGCTGCCAGTCAAGTTCACAACCCAACTCGTGCACAAGCAGCTTCACAAATCTCAGACAGAAAAGCTTTGTATCTACTGCATCACCTTGAAAGAGAAATGCACATTTTATGGTCTTTCTTGGCTTAAGTTCTTGGCAGTTTCGGGCCTTTCTCACTGGGAACAGGTAACATGTAGCTGGGGCTATTAGGAGAACTCTACTTTTCCATCCTGATCCACAAAGATGCCACGGAACTCTGGGGAATTAGTAAGACCTCTTTAAGCATGTGACTATGGGAATGTTTCCTTCAAGTTAGAGGCCTATTATTTATTCAGGAAAACTCGCCTACCCTTTAACACAGGAAAATTCTTAATTTGCAAAATTGCCCTCGGAAATCATGTGCTTTATGCAAAGGATAAGGAAATGAGCTGTTTTCTCCTAGTTTTTGTCTTTGAATGTCGTACGGTGGTGGCAGTGAAGGGCAGAGGGCCACATGAGTTATTTTCTCCCTAAGCAAAGTTCTCAGTGAGGCCTGGAGTGCCTGAGTGGGATGTTCAGACGGAGTATCTGGGTTTCCACTAAAGCAGGACTCAGGACTCAGGGGGGCCCTTGATGGGGAGAAATGCTAGGTTCCTCCTTGCTTCCTCACAGACCACAAATAATTTCCTTCTCACCTGTACACATAATTTTCCTCTAGTGAAAATACCCTCCCTTAGCCACATTTCATCTTTCTTTCATGCTCCCAATCCCATGTCATTCTCATTAATGAAGCAGTCACTGGTTATTTCAGCCCGCATGGATGACCATCCCCTGGGCCCTTCCTCCTCACAGGCTCTCTCCCCAAAGGCCCTCAAGTCCACTGTGTTATTTCCTTGACCAGACAGCTGTCAGGCACGTGACCTTTGACAGAGTGAATTGACACCGATTGTGAAGGAAAGTGAAAAGCTGTGGCTCTGGTAGAGAAGCCTGATAGCATTTACACATTGGTTTTGCTTCTAGGAAGTAGTGCAAATCAAGAAGGCTTTGCAAAAACTGTTACCGATAGGAGAACATCGCCAAATGGCTATCAGAAGAGGGTGGCCTATGGCATTGCCTTCGGGCTTTGGAAGCAGGAAATTTCCCCTTCCCAAATGTCTTCCTTGGAAAAGCTAAAAATGGAGTGGCTAGAGCCCCAGTTGGGCTGAGGCTGTTTCTGAGGGATTGAGTGGAGGGTGGTGGAGTAAGGCTGGTTCACTATTGGCCTCAGAACTTCAATGGAACCAGTGCTGGAGTGGAGGAAGTTGTTCTCATGTAATAATTTTGGCCTGTAAGTCTGGAAATCTCTGAATTTTCATAGCCTTTTTTTTTTTTTTTTTTTTGAGACAGAGTCTCACCCTGTCACTCTAGGTAGAGTGCTGTGGCATCATAGCTCACAGAAACCTCAAATTCTTGGTCTCAAGCAACTCTCTTGCTCAGCCTCCCAAGGAGCTGGGACTATAGGTGGCTGCCACAATACCTGGCTAGTTTTTCTATTTTAGTGGAGATGGTTTTTCTATTTTTAGTAGAGATGGAGTCTTGCTCTTGGTCAGGCTGGTCTCAAATTCCTGAGTTCAAGCAATCCAGCTGCCTAAGCCTCATACAGTGCTAGGATTCCAGACTTGAGCCACCGTACCCGACCTTCATAGCCAGTTTTGAGAAGTCTTTTTACTTTAACCTGGATCAATATCAAAATAAGGCAAGTCATCACGGATAAAGAACCTTAGGTTAGAGTTGACTCACTAATGAATGAAGGTTAGCTGCAGAGACACCACTACTGTGTGTCTCTCTACCTCTCTTCCCCACCATCCCTAGACTGTCCCTTGGGTGGTATATGTAAAGGGAGACCTGCTTCTAGAGGGACAACACACAGAGATGCACATCTAATGGAGTTGACCATAGCCTTCTCTGCACATTAATGGAGTCGACCATAGCCTTCTCTGCACATTAATGGAGTTGACCATAGCCTTCTCTGCACATTAATGGAGTTGACCATAGCCTTCTCTGCACATTAATGGAGTTGACCATAGCCTTCTCTGCACATTAATGGAGTTGA
>CAUYPK010159018.1:0-24634 GCA_963574355.1 Loris lydekkerianus | reverse complement strand
TCAGCCCTACTATGAAGCTAAACTATAGCTTTCACATGAAGGCTATAACCCAACTATACCACAAGACTATGGGGAAAGGACCAAGGAAGGGGAAGGGAGGGGGGAGGTTTGGGTGAAGGGAGGGTAATGGGTCGGGCCACATCTATGGTGCATATTTTTATCTATAATAATAAAAAAAAAAAGTTACCATCACCAGATATAGTAAGCATTTATATTCACTGTTTTGGTGATAGTTCCTGAAGCTTTTTCTTAGTACTGAAAACCTTCACTGTCTACCAACATTCCTACTTATACCTGAAAAGAGAGCTTAGTAAAACAAAACAAAGGATGAAACATCTTGCTCCAAATGCTTTAGTGCTTTTCAAATAAATATTAAAGTGCATACAAATCACCCAAAGACCTTGTTGAAATGCAGCCGTTACTGCAATTGGTCTGGTGTAAAGCATGAGGCTGTTTCTCTAACAACCTTTCATGGACACTGATGCTTCTGGTCTGCGGTCCACACTTAAAATGTCAAGCCTCTGCAATCACAGTGGAATTGCTAGGGAGGTTTAAAAATAGCTATCCCTGGTCATCCTTGGATATTGATTTAATCTATCTCTGTGTTACTTGTTATTGGGATTTTTAAATCACCCATCACCCCTTATAATGCTGTGTGCAGCAAAGTTCGAGAATGACAGCTTGAAGTCATAACAACAATCCCTTCTTCCATTAAAGTCCTTTTTCTAATCTTGCAAATAGAATATGTAAATTGTAAGTGTGAACTAATGCCCATTTAATGCTTGCTTCTAAAAAACTCAATGGTAGAAGGAGACACATCATCTGACATCACCTGAAAGAAATTGCATTTTTAACAAGATCTTCAAGTAGTTTGTATGCACATTAATTTTGAAAAGTACTGCATTAAGATACCTTATTATTTCAAACAGGCATTGAAATATCAACAATTATGAAGGGGGCAATAACTTCAGTTGACCAATAAGAAATTCTACAAATTTTGTCTATAGTGTGTTTAATGTACCTATGCAAATGACCCCTTTTTCTTGTTACAATGTGTGGTGATTCTTATTGAGACAGACAGGCTGGAGGCAGCATGGTGAAGTGGAAAGAGTGTGAATGTTCAAATTAGAAGATAAGGGTCCAAATTACTGATCTGTTTTGTTATTCTGGGCTACAATTGCCAGCGGGGTTTTCCTCATACATTTTTTTCCCCTAGACTCATAAACTCATAAGTTAAACTCATAAGTTTAAGAATTTTCCCCACACTTTGTTCTAGGGTTTTTATAATTTTATGTATTAGGTTTAAATCTTTTGTCCATCATTAGTTAATTTTTGAAAGTGGTGAGAAGTGTGTTTTCAGTTTCAGCCTTTTACATGTGGCTAAGCAGTTCCCCCAATACTATTTATTGAATAGGAATTTCTTTCTCCAGTATATGTTTTTGTTTGGTTTGTCAAAGATTAAATGGCTTATGAGGCTGGTTTCATCTCTAGATTCTCTGTTCTGTTCCATAGCTGCACATTTTTTTGCCAATACCACATAGCTTTGATCACTGTAGACTCATAGGATAGCCTGAAACCTGATAAAGTGAAGCCTCCAGATTTGATCTTATTGTATAGAATTGTGTTGGTTATTCACTTGTTTTTTGGTTTTTTTTTGGGGGGGTTCCATACAAAATGTAGGACTATTTTTGATGTGTAATTGAATTCTATTTGCTAAAAGCAGAGATGCATCCCATATGCAAATCTATAAACATAATTTACCACATAAAAAGAAGTAAAAACAAAGACCATATGATCCTCTCAACTGATGTAGAAAAGTTTTTGACAAAATTTGGCATCCTTTCTGGATAAAGAACACTTAAGAAAATTACCATATATGGGACATTCTATAAACCGATAGGAACCATCTATCACAACCCCACAGTCAATATCATATCTAACAGAGAAAAACTGGAAGCATTCCTGATATCCACTGTCACTACTATTATTCTATACAGTGCTGAAAGTCCTAGTCCATGCAGTCAGACAAGAGAAACTTATCAAGGGTTTCCATATGGAAGCAGAGGAGGTCAAACTATTGCTGTTTGCTTATGATATGATCTTATACCTAGAAAACCTGAAGGACTCAACTGTGAGACTCCTGAAATTGATAGAGAAATACAGCAACATCTCAGGTTAGAAAAATCAATGTGTACAAATCAGTAACCTTCATATACATTGATGATAGTCAACCTGAGAATCAAATCAAAGACAAAATACCCTTCACAAAATCATCAAAGTAAATGAAATACCTTGGAACATATTTAACAAAAGATGTGAAGGATCGCTACAGAGAAAACTATGAAACACTAAGAAAAGAAATTGCAGAGGATGTTAACAGATGGAAGAACACATCATGCTTGTGGCTCGGAAAAATCAACATTGTTAAAATGTCTATACTACCTAAAGCAATGTACAGAGTGAATACAATACCTATTAAAATGGCAGTATCATACTTTAAAGATCTTGACAATTTTGTTTTCTTAGAGCTCACATTCTAGCTTCTTTCTGTGTATGTATCTGTGTGTGTGTGTGTGTGTGTAATAAAATAAAGAAGTGTTATGAGGATAAGCAGCTACTTTACAAAGGAAATCAATGAATTCCTCTCTGAGAGCTGAATTACAGGAAAAATCATTTCTTAAACATCTGAAGATAAGTATTCCAGGTAGAGACAAAGCAAATGTGAAGACTCTGAGGTACAAGTTTGCTTGGTGTGTCTAAGGACAGAGAACACATTTCTGAGTCTGATGCAAATGAGAAGAGAACATAATGGAAATGAAGGCTGCAAGGTTAGGAAAGGGCCAGAAAGTTTGCAGTCTCAGACACAATGGGAAGAAATTTGCATTTCATCCTAATTGCAAAGGGGAAACGTGAAGATTCAATTAAAATATGATCTAATTTGTATTATTAATATACTATTCTGGCTGCTGTGAGGAGAATTGATTATCGTGTGGCAGGGCTAAAATGGAAATACTAGAGTTGATTAGGAGTTTATTACAGTAAAACAAGACAGAGGTAATGATAATTTAGGCAAATCAAACAATAACTTTCAACATCTATTTTATATTCTGTGCTTCCGGTTGTATCTTCTCAAAGCTTCAAACGTGTCACTTTGCATATCAGTGAGTAATGTGGATGGAGTTCCAAGTCAGACTTTTCTGACAATTATCTGAATTTCTCTTCTATGATCTACTTATGAGAAAACAGGATAAAGATTACAAACTTCAATACGTCCACACACTACTACCTGCCAAGTGATTTAAAGCTGAGTCCAAAGGTTTCCCTGAATACGTAGTTCAGCCTCTGTGACTCAGTAGGCATTAAGTTAATGACAACGTCCCTGAATTCTTAGTTAAACTTTCTTTGTTGATAATTTGGAGAGTTGCATAAGCCACAGACATTTGGATTAGTTGACTTGTTGACTGAATATGAATATTATGTCAATAGTTTTCTCTGCTTCTTATTTCTTTTTAGTTTTAAAAATATTATATGTACTACTCATTAATATAAAAAGCACTTATCAACTTGCTGTCACCCCATATTCAGTTACTGAAATAAACAGTAGGAAAAATTAAGTGACCAAGATAACAGGGTCATTATCTTCACAGAGCTTACTGTCGACTAGAACAGAAGCCAAAATATAGACAATGTCAACAGCATAAAACAGGGACACATGTGGTCCTTTGGGAGCATATATCTGGTATATAAGTTTCAGAGAAAACTTCCTATAGAAAGGAAGATCTTAACTGTGAGGTAAACATTAATCAGGACATCATTCCCCAGCATCTCCAAACAGCCATGTTCCTGTTTACTTGGGAGGTTGAGACAAGAGAATTGCTTAAGCCCAAGAGTTTGAGGTTGCTGTGAGCTGTGATGCCACCACACTCTATCAAGGATGATACAACGAGACCTTCCCCCCCCCAAAAAAAAAAATAATGAATCAGGACAGAAGAGGAGATATAGGGGAGAAAGAACAGATAATACACAGATGTGAATGATGAGAAAATCAATATTTTCTAAATATTTTCTAGAACTCTCACCTAGTCAAATGATTAATAACTAATCAGTAATAGACACAAACATTGATTTATTCACATGCTAATGAATCCAACAAATATTATCGAGCACTTACAACATATTAGACTATTGTAATTGGAATATAAAATTAAGCAAGAAGAAAATAATTCTCTAAAGCTTAACTTTCAGTGGAAGTCACAGGAAGCAGGGAGGCGGAAAAAGTCCCTTTTTTTTCTAGATCATTGTTTAAAGTCAAAAGTGTAAAAATATAACAGATGTTCTTTGTTCTAGCAAAAAAAAAAAAAAATCCTTCTTGTGGGACACCCTACAGTTTTTTTAACAGCGCTGTCAGGAAGTAAGTGATTCATAAAATCACCTGGAAGAGTTAAGTGCAGGAGATAGATGACAAGGCCGTCAGGGCTTACCAGCTTGCCAGACGATGAATGCCATAAGGAATAAACAGGCTTTAATTATTTCTCCCTGGGGTCCTTCTTCAATCCTAAGAATCTTCATTTCTTTTTCTTCATTTGACTTATTAGTTCCTCCTTTCACCACCTATTTCTGCATCTTATTTCCTCCAACTTCAGTACTCCCTCTGGAAACAAGACTCTTAGCCATCAATTTGCTTAGAGATTGACCTGAACTCTTTTTAATGAGTGATAGTTTATTTCTTCAAATAAGCCAGAGGGTACAGTTCCCTGTGAGCGATGCTCAAAAGTTTCACAGGACCAATTTCATTTTGTCAACAGACTCTCTAGCATAATTGTGTTTAACACCAAATAAAATGATGGGATACTTTTTTCTTTCAATTCAGCAGTGTACTATTTCAGAACCCCAGAATCTACAGTAAAGAATTTTCCCACCAAGTAGAGAAACACTTTACTAAGATTTAAAGATAATGTGAGGCAGAGGGCTCTCCAGAAAGGCATTAAAAATTAACTAGTGATTTAAAATTCAGAACAGAAATGCCAAATAAAATCTGAATTTTTTCTAGTGCAATGCAACCTTGATAAAAATCAATTTTGCACATGAAGTCTTTAACATTCTCACCACCTTGGCCTGCAGATCCAATTATCCTCCAACATTTTTTGCTTAACCATGCTGAGCTTATTCACCAGCCCTCCAGTTAGAAAATAATAAAAGGTCTGAGGGTGCATTGACACTCACAGGGAAAAGGTGTTGGTGTGAGAACTGCAATCATTTTCTTTATAGTTGGAAACAACAAACAGTTCAGGGTGAGCCACACATCTACTCAGAAGAAGTTTGGGTAATTTGTACTATGCCACTTTGAGTTTAAATGGGAGAAAATATTCAAATGAAATACGACTTGACATTTTGACACAGAGTTCTGTAATAAAACACCAACACTATAGCATTGTGTGTTTAATGTCATTTAGACTTTTTTTTCATATAATCCACTCACTTCTAAGCAATTCTAGGAAGGATACACCATGAAGAATTAATTCCTTGCCCACAAATTACTCATGGTCGACCGAAAGAGATGGCCTCCCCAAATAGATACGAGCAGATACGAGCAGTACAAAGGGCTGCATATTGTAAAACAGGTGCTTTAGCACTTTATTGAATGTATAGCATGCAGATATTTTCTCCCATTCTGCAGCTTGTTTCCTTGGCTGTACAGAAGCTTTTCAAGTCACTCTGGTCCCACTTGTTAGTTTTTGTTGTCACTAATTGCTTTGGGGGTCTTCATAATTCTTTGCTTAGACTGATATCTATAAAAGTTTTTCTAGCATTTTCTTCTAGAATTCTTACATTTTTCATGCCTCAGGTTTAAGTCTGTTCTCCATTGTGAATGATTTTTGTGAATGATGAGAGATGCGGATCCTGTTTTAATCTTCTACATAACAGCTATCCGATTTTCAAAGCACCATTTATTGAACAGAAATTCTTTCCCCCAGCGTTTGTTACTGTCTGCTTTGTCAAAGATCAGATGGCCACGTGAGGAAGCTTTTATATCTGGGTTTTCTGTTGTGATCCATCGGTCATTTAAGGCACTGTTTTAGAACAACAATCTCTTTAACATAGCCTTTTCTATAATATAAATGAATTTGCCTCTTAATAAGTAGGATGGCATATAGGTACTTGTTAAATAAATGCCAGTGCATTTTATCTTTCATTTTAATTTCCTTCACTTTTAATTTTACTGGGAAAAATGATAGTTGAATGGAGAACATTATTTTTGTTATGCAGTTAAGTTATAATTATGTTCATGTACCAATTAATATTTTGTGCACCACAGCAGAATTAACATATAGATATGTTTTTTATATTAATATCTTTAAAAGTATTGAAATAATTACTAAATACATATGAAAGGACAGTGTGTTAGATTAAATGGTTGTGAAATACCCTCATCCTGTAAGGCCACATCTTTCCAATGTGATGGTACAGATTCTCCAGGAAAGAGGTGGAATCTGGGTTGGCCAGAAGACTTTGTTTTGCCAGGAAACACCGGTCAACTTGTTACAAGAAGAAGTTGGGAAGTTTATGCTTAGGTTCTTGCTTCTTCTGTTCTTTGGATCCTGGAGACGACAACATGAAGAGCTCCTTGCTGAAGGATGAGAGATCCTTTGGCCCATCCAGGCAAGTCCCCCAGCCAAGCAATAGCCACATACCAATTCCAAAGTTTGCTCAGCTCCACTTCATTACGGTACAGGTGAAGCTCTTATATGTTATTCTGTATAAATCCATGTTTCTGCTTGGATTTTTTTTTTTTTCACATTTAATCCTAAACAAGACTAGTTGATTCTTGTTATCAGAGCACAAATTTTGTTCCTAAGTAATAGAAAAATTCGCCTGTATAAAAACATTTTTCTAAGCCTGCTGCAGATTTCAGCAGCTATTTCTGATTTCCTCAATATTTCCTTTTCCAGTTATTATCACATTAGATGTTATTACATGACCTTCCTTCAAAGGAAAATGTATTTGAAATGCATTCTGTTCTCGGCATTGATGAGGGAAAAAGCATTTAGACAATACTGGGCTTTCAGTTCAAGTGCAACAGTGGCCCATCAAAGGGAGGGGTCAGACACTCACCCACCCACCCACCATTTGTTTCTGTATGTTCATGTTTGGTCCTTTGGATTAACCAGATGTGCAAAAACAACTGAGGTGGGGACACTTCCTGTCCCCTTCTTTGGCATGCAGTTGTTTTAAGGGAACCAGGTGACTTTAATCAGGCAATGATACTTTTACTGTCAAGTAGAGCTGAGAAGGCAGTTCCTTAGTTCTAAAAATTTCCTATGCCCACTGTGGTTTTATGTTTCTAGCAAACATTTTTTTTTCTTTCTTAGGTAGAGGTGTGTTTTGTTCAGCCATCCATCTTCTCATGTCTTGATTTAATAAAATAATACAGTTATGCATCACATAACCATGGGGATATATTACAAGAAATGCTCCCTTGTGTGATTTCACTGTCATGTGACCATCACAGGACGTATTTACACAAAACTAGTTGGTGAAGTCTACTATGTAAGGGCTATGTGGTGTGGTCTTTTGTTCCTAGTTTGCAAACCTGTACAGCACATTACTGTATTGATTATGTTAGGCAACTGTAATACATTAAGTATTTGTATATCTAAACATTCAAAAGTGCAGTAAATAATATAGCATAGTAATGAAAAATAGCATACCTGTATAGGGTACATCCTGTGGATAGAGCTTGCAAGACTGGAAGATGCTCTGGAAGTGTCAGTGAGTGAATAGTAAGTGAGTATGAAGGCTAGGATAGTCTTCCACTGGAGATGTTACAATTATACTGTTACACAGTACAATTAGACTGTACTAAATTTATAAAAAATAATTTTCTTCAATATTAAATTAATCTTTGCTTACTCTAACTGTTAACTTTATCAAGGTTTTGATTTTTTAAGTTTTTGATTCTTTTCTAATAAAAGTTGAAAATATAAACACATTGTACAGTTGTACAACAACAATTTTGTTTTGATATCCTTATTCCATAAGGCTTGTGTCCTCCCGCAATGCATATGTCAAAACCCATCCCAATGTAATAATATCTAGAGGTGGGGCTTCTGGGAAATGATGAGGTCATGAGAATGGAGCCCTCTTGAATGGGAGTAGTGACCTTATACAAATAGGCCCGAGAGCTGACTAGCTGTCTCTCCATCGTATGATGATGTAGTAAGAAGAACCTCACCAAGATCCCAACTCTGCTGATACCCTGATCTTGGACTTTCCAGGCTCCAGAACTTTAAGAAATAAATATTTTTTCTTTACACCATCAATATATTGAATTTTGTGCTGGCAACCTGAGCTAAGATACCTGTCCTCAAGTATAATTAAACCATTTCCACAATAAAATGGGTAATGGAGGAAAAATAAATACTAGCAAAAAGACACAGATTAAAAATTTGTGAAATTATTACATTTTAGAATTATTCCTATAGCTTTTAAGATGAATAAAAAATATTATTTTTGACTATATATATGAATATATATATGTACACCCCATATTCTGAAGGTGAATGCCTTAAATATTCACATGTCTATAATCCAGGACACTATGTATAAATTGTACTCAATGATTCTTCCTATTCAAACCTTCTATTTCAGCCAGAAGGGTGTTAGTTAAGTGTCCTTATGGTTTGTAAGAATAAAAGGTTCCCCTGAAAAAACTCCATTCAGAGTGTTTTCACGTTAAGTACAGCTCACATCCATTAACCTGACCAGTCAGTCACAGGGAAGGTTCTTATTGCCACATTATCTTTGGTTGCCCCTGCTCTGCCCTGGAATATTCTAGCTGAGATGACATTCTTCAATAACAGCATTAGTGTGTGTAAGATATAAAAACTAAATAGAATACTACTACTTAAAATAAACCAAAAAATCAAGGAAATGAATCCTATTAATGTACATTATCAACAATTACCAAAGCTGGAGGAAAATAAAATCTGGCTCTTGCCTCTTCTTTTTTTAAACAGAACAAATGCATTCATGTAATTCTTCAGTTCTTACGACAATTGTCTCTGACTGCCAAATGTATCAGAGTAGTGATGAGGAAGCTCATTCACATTCAGCAGAATACATACAAAGGCAGCATGGCATAAGGAATTGCAGCCAGAAAGAGGCAGGATCAAAGCCTCCCTGCACTTCCTACAGATTGTGTCTGAAAGCCATTGTTTCCTTACACAGCATTTCAAAATGAGTGTAATAAGATTTATCCTATATGGTCATAAAAAAGAGCAAATGAAGATAAAACGTATCAATAAAAGACTTGCCAAAAACAGATAGCAAATGCTCAACAAATACCATATTCCTTCTTCTTTTTGACACAAATAATGGAATATAGTTAATTAAACTATCCTTACAATTACTGAGAAATAGGTCATTAAGGAAGGATAGAGTTATATGCCTATAATTCTATTTAGGTCAGGCGAGTTTAATCTTTTTTCTTTTTTTGTTCTTTCTTTTTCTTTGAGACAGAGTCTCACTATGTCGCTCTTAGTAGAGCCTTAGTAGGGTGCTGTAGCATCACAGCTCACAGCAACCTCAAACTCTTGGGCTTAAGCAATTCTTGCCTCAGCCTTTCAAGTAGCTGGGACTATAGGCACCTGCCACAACGCCCAGCTATTTTTTGTTGCAGTTGTCATTGTTGTCTAGCTAGCCCGGACCGGGGTCAAACCTGCCACCCACAGTGTACGTGGCTGGCACTGTAACCCCTGTGCTATGAGTGCCCAGCCTAATCTTTTTTCTTAACTTGTGAATTCTTTCCCCTTAAAAATGCTCCTGATTGTCACCCCATGCTTTTCATTTCTTTAATATGATGTTCTTCTTTATACAACTATAATTTGTATGAGGACATAATTCTTTAAATTGCTTTATAATTATTTTTATCGTACCATATGCTGTGGGCACAAAATACAAAAACATACCTTGGAACATAATAACTAAATGTGAAAAGGAATGTAATTGAGCCAATCATTGATTAATAACTTTCCTAAACCCTAAAAGAAGTGATAAGTTTAGTTGGAGTCATTCCTTTTGAGGATGAAACTATGGAAAAATTTTTAATTCTATTTTTCATTCATCCAGGAATGAAAAGATAATTGTTCCATAGTAGTAATGTGATTAATATAGTCTTTTTAATTCTTACTAATATTGAGATTTTGGAGATGAAATATTTAATATTATAAAAATCTACATTAATTTTTAGAAAGAAAGAATTAACTGCTCTTTAAGTTTACTGAGAGAGATGAATAATTAACATGTGATAAAATATTCTATTAATCAATTTGTGGCTACTTTACTGCTATTATGCTTAAATCATATTATTACAACTCATCCTCTAATATGTAATTCTTCCAATATCTTCTAATGACACAAACATTTTTAAATAGTATTTTCAAAACAAAAGTCATTTCAATTGCTAGTTTATAATTATAGTTAGTCTAATATTAGCTTAATTTCTACCTTTTTTTTTTCTCCTCTTAATATCACTTTCCACTTTGGGGCATCATGTTTCTAATCTGGAATGTAATAGAATTAGGAATATGACATAGTCTCTCTTATACCTTAATATTCTGGGATTTTATCCTTAATACTACGACTTCATTTGAATATTGTACACCACAATATAACTCAAAATACATCACTGAAGCTACAATGGAGTCTAGCTTTTTAAGAAATAACTAAAGTAATTGCCAAATAACAGAAAATTGTTGCTGTGATGGCTTATATTTGCATGAGACTTGGTTGATGATCATACAAGTTTTATTTTTATTTTTTTTTTTATTAAATCATATCTGTGTACATTAATACAATCATGGGGAACCATACACTGGTTTTATAGACCATTTGACACATTTTCATCACACTGGTTAACATAGCCTTCCTGGCATTTTCTTAGTTATTGTGTTAAGGACATTTATATTCTACATTTACTAAGTTTCGCATGTACCCCTCTAAGATGCACCACAGGTGTAAACCCACCAATCCCCCTCCCTCTGCCCATTCTCCCCCCTCCCTCCCCTCCCTCTCTCCCTTCCCCACATTCTTAGGTTATAACTGGGTTATAGCTTTCACATGAAAGCCATAAATTAACACTTAGAGATCTAAAAATAGATCTGCCATTCAACCTATAATTTCTCTACTAGGTATATACCCAGATTATACAAGTTTTAGATAAAATTATGCCATTTTCAATTTTGGTATTACTTTAATATCATTTTCTACACACAAAGCAATATTTTAGAGCCATTTCTCTTAAATAAGAAGGTTGAGCTTAAAGTCTTGTTTCATTTCTAAGCTCTGGATTCAACACTATTTTCTTTATTCAAAGGAGTATTGCAGACCATCAATCATACAGTTGTAAGCAGGGAATATAAACTTACTTTAATTCTACAAATTAGATTTTCTTTTCACCAAAATGCTAATATATTTCACTTGCAGATGTATTTCTGGATATCAATATCTGGTTATAAGCAGGAAATTCAATGTTCTCAGGGATCTTAGAATGCTCAGTCCTTTGTTTTTCATTTGTTTTGGAAATATGTGTGTTTATCTAGATGTAAACAGGATATGGGACTCCTACAAGGGGCTTTGAGATGGTAATAAAGAGCCTGTGTATTTATTTACACATGTGTTTATACACACATGTAGATGTAAATAAAATCCACATTAATAAGGTTAAAAATATTAGAATATATTTTATAGAAGGACTATAAAATTTTTCAATGTAAACATTACAGTTCTAAGCAAAAGTAAAAGTATATAACAGGAGAAAGACACTTGGAAGCAGCAATTTTAAGGAGCTAACAGTAAAAAGAAGGTAAAGATTGATGGCTTATATGTCCTGACAGAAGGGTTTCAGTGTACATTGTTTAATAAGGAGGATCATAGAATCAGAAATTATAGCTCCTTTGAGCATGATGTTCTGCACCAGCACAGGTAAGACGTTTTATTTATTTATAGTCACCTACAACCTAACAGACATCCCAGAAAAACTGAAAAAGACAAAAATGACTAAATGTCAGATGGGACTAATATTTGAGAAATGTGCTCGAAAAATGTATCTATGCTTCAGAGGAAGGGAGATGTCTGCTAGTTAGAGGAAATGCGCAATGAAAAATTATGGGATAAAATATGATCAAGTAATATTGCTATAAAGAGAAATAATAAGAAAAAAGAGAAAATCTATTGCAATTGTCAGTACAAGTAAATATACGAATACATAAAATTATTGGCAATTCAGTTGGAAAAATGGTCCTCACATTTTCTTCATTCCTTGGGTTTCTTATTGCTCATAAAGTATGTAGCTGTTCAATAACCATAAAACCACACTATTGCAGATCTTGTTATAGTCATACATATTGGTACTTCTTATTTTGAAGATGTTTTTATGAGTCTTCTACATATACATGCATAAATATAAATCATTTCAAATAACAAAATCATAGTAGTCTAAATTTGAATAGATCTTTAGCTTTCATTGACACAATTTCAAGAAACAATCAGTGATCTGATAGTGAGATAAATACTTAAAGAAATGTTTGGGATATCAAGATTCACAGGTTATGGAGTAAAAATGAACAAAAGGAAAACTTTTGATTTATTGTTACAAATATTTTTAAAAATCAATCCTAATTATATCATAAGAGCACAATTTTATTTCCTTTTTAGCAGAAGAAAGTGATTACAGATTAGAGAGGCTTAGATATGAAATTATACTATTAGTATGGATCAGGATGCATGTTTAAATCATATCCTTTATCATAATAAGTTTATTACAAAGTTTTCATTTGGAATAATGGGTATGCTACCAAATGATAAACCTTGACATTTCTTTTCAGGTCTTTTTTGTTTTCTTAAATTAGCTGCAATTATTAAGGTAACAGGGCCACTCTCCCATGCAGGTATTATGAAACTAGTACTCTAGCTAAAATTATATGGCTAAAACAATCCATTCATTTTATATATACTTAGTTATTCTAAAACTTACCAGAGAAATTATATTTTAAATAAATTTCCCCCCCATGTAGGCATGCGATCTAAATATATTGAACAGTAGCCTGAAGAACGAGTCTTCTCTCTACCAGGAAAATATGGACTGAGGGCCGGGAAAACAAGTCTGAGAACTGTTTCACTCTTCACACTCAAAAGAAAGAATACATAAGAGACTCGCAAGTCCAAAGCAGTGTGCTCGTTTCCTAATTTTGTAAATCACATGAAACCATTTTTTTGCCCTTATTTTAATATTTTCCTATAATTTATTCTGTAATCTATCTCACTACATAGGGGAAAAATGAGTTAGTTATTAACTCCCGTTAATGAAACACAAAATTTATAGGCTGCTCTTTAGTCCTGCTACCTTTCATTCTCAAATAAATGTAAATTAAATTACTATTATATTATTATTTCATTAAAAGTCACTACTAATTGTAAAGATATTTGCAGATTAAAAACTGTAATTCTATAGCACCTCACCTATTATAAAACACAGAATTATAACAATAGTTTTTTAACATACTTCATAGAAATTAGGGAAGAATATTAGTGAAATTCAATACTTAAAATTAGTTAAATGTGTTTGATAATTTACTTAAGTACTTTATATAGATAAACAATAAATTATATGCTGAAGAGCAAAAAGCTGTATATATATTATATGATAGAAGGCAAAATTGAAGATATTTAAGGATATAAACTAAAGGTCATCATACTGAGTATGTATACACAGTATCCTGAGATCTGTATGTGAGCTATTATACACTATTATATTATTATTTATACTATATTATTTATATTATACACTATTATACTATTATATAAAGGTATAAATGAAGAAGAAGTTCATTTCTTTCTTACTATGGAAAGAAGAGACTTTTCTTTATGTTTAATAACAGTGATCCCATTTGAATTATCTTATAATTGTTTTCTGCTATAATATGATCACGAATATAGAAAACATGTCAATTGATAACATTATTGCTGGATGGTCAAAGGATATTCTATGCCATACTATTTTTAATGTCTTTTATCCAGAAGAAAGGTGCACAATCTTACCATTGAAGATGATTGATGGAGTATCACTGGCCAAGTCTTACAATACACTCACACAGGAAACCAGTCTTTGATTTGACAAAGATAAGAAGTTACAAATAGAAACAATATGTGCCCTTTTTGTGTGTATTCTTACTTTAAATGGGAAAAAAAAAAAAAAAAACTAACAAATTTCTGACACAACTCTCAACAGTTGTATGAACAACATCTCATGGAAGCAAAAGGAGAAAGGTAGTATTTCTATCTGGTGAGCTCCAAAAACAGTGATTTGTGTATTTCACATTTAAAATATGAGCTTATCAGGTAAAGAAGAGAGAAGAGTTTTGGTCATTCCACACGAGGAAAAAAAAATAAAACTATGGAGCTGTGAAAAGTTCTTTCATCTATTCCTTTACGTATTCAATCATTCAGCATGTAACTTTTGAATGAGACTGTAATTAAAGCACTCTGCAAACCCATCCTTCCCTCTAGTTTCTAGCAATCGATTAAAGAAGTTAGGTACGGGATAAGTTTGAATAGGCCCTCATAAAAGGAAAACAAAGTGCCACAGGAGCATACATAACAAGCTTTACAATGTAGAGTGTTTCAATCAAGTGAAAAGAAATTAGCTACCGAGGAAAGGTGTGTTCAGAGGGTGAAAGTTCTCATAAATTATGCTGTTTAGATTGTGTTCTGCCAGCAACACCAATCAAAGAGCAGCAGAACACATTGGCATATTTGGAAAGTAACGCTGACAGCATTAAACAGGAAAGATAAATCAAGAAGACACCAAGATGACAGAGAACAGGTAGGGAATTCACTACAAAATTCCACATGGCAGATGAGGATAGCCTTAGTATCTTTACTTAGAGAGATGATGAAAAAAAGAAGGAAAATTGAAAAGACACAACTGAGATGCCATAGAAAACATTTGGGGATTACCAAATATGAGGAATAAGGGAAATCAGTCCAGATGAATCCCACAGGTTTCATGTAAAAGACTTGAAGCAATTGGGGTGAAAAGAATTGAATAGGACTGAAGATCTGGAAGGCAAACATTTGGGTGATGAGCGATCGATCTAAGTTCTTTTGGGTGGGAGTGAGGGCAGACGTATGAAAAGGTGCCGTAAGCGCTGGATAACATTTTACAAATAAAATAAAACACAGGGGCAAAAAAGCAGTGCTAGAGAAATAAAAGTGCTTGACTATTATCAAAACATTTACTATAAAGCAATGGTTCTCATCTTTGCTGCTCGTTAGAATCACCTAAATCACTTTTAAAACAATATTAATGCCTAGTTCCCCCAAGATTCTGATTTAGGCGATTTACAGTGCAGGCCAGATACTAGGATTTTTAAAAAACTCCCCAGTTCATTGTAATATGCAGTTAACTTAGAACCTCTGCTGCAAAAAGATATATTTGCATGGAGCCTTTCAATGTTAAGAGCTTGGGCTCTGAAGTTAAAGAAAACAATGTTGAATTGAATGTCTGCCAGTGAGCCATAAAACCATGTATGTAAAATCCATTGATGCCTTCTCTGAAAATCAATGATGATTCTGTCTACTCACTAATTTGTAGGGTTATGTGCAAGAAAAAACTGTAAATGTGAAGATGCTTCTCCTTACACTCAGGAAGTAGTAAGTGTATTACTTACTACTATTATAGACGTATTTATACGTCTATAAATATCTTCATCAATTATTGCTATTAATATCACTTCGTCTCATTCCCTAAAACATAACAGCCAAAGTTATGGGAGTGAAGATCAAGAAGAAAGAATCCAAAAAAATACTACGAGAAAATCCCTATGAGTAGAGCCGGGGGAATATGTGAAGTATTTCAGACATTGGTAGGAGACAGCAAAGGAAATAGAAAGGTCAAACATACAGAGTGTATTTTGAAAAGAATTTAATAGAAATTTTATTGGGGTTTATTAGAAAAATTTTAGATGTTGAAAAATTTGAAGTAGGGATGAATTCTGAAGCTTGGTTATTAATTAAATGTATGAGGTATAAATGTGATCAGGTTAGGTTGGGTCAAATGTATCACTGGTTGAGGGGTAAATTGGAAACAACCAAAAGGTAGGAAACTATTTCAGGAAGTTTAATTTTTAAGGGTCAAGTGTACCAAGGACACAGTGGGCTAATGTGAGAAGAAAGAAGGCTTATGAAAACTTTAAAAAAAAAAATTTAGAAAGGAAAAATTATTCAAAGAAGAAAACAAGATAATTAATAAAGAGGTTAGAGATAGATGAAAGAGAATTGATGAGCTGTGGCCTCAATTAAATGGTTGGCTCTGGGAGACGACGTTCACTCACATTCATGCTGTCTTATAGAAACTGGTGTATAACACTTGTCTGCCGAGTTAAACTATAACTTGTTCATTCTCATTCAGGGAGAGTAAGTAATAGAAGGCAAAATGTCAAATGAAATCAAACAAAAATTTATAGGAGTCAATGAGAAGAAGAACCAGTGAATGAGGGGGCTTCTCAGGGGCCCAGAGCTCCATGCCTTCTTTTTGTTGGCTCTCTTGGGTTCTTTCTTCTCCTAGGTGTGGTGGAGAAACTTAATGGAGAAATAATCGGATGAAATAAAGTCCCTGGACTGCAGAAAAATAGGTAAGGTTTTACAGCCTTCCATCCAAAACCTTCTTTGTTGTTCTAGAACTTAGGAATTAAGACCAAATAAAGAATGAATTCACTACTATGTATATTAGCTAAAACTAAAGATGTGGGCTCAGTGCCTGAAGCTCAGTGGTTGGGGTGCTGGCCACACATAATGGGGCTGGCAGGTTTGAACCCAGCCAGGCGTTTGCCAAACAATAATGATAACAACAACAACAACAACAGGGCATTGTGGCGGGCACCTGTAGTCCCAGCTACTTGGGAGGCTGAGGCAAGAGAATAGCTTAAGCTCAAGAATTTGAGGTTGCTGTGAGCTGGAACGCCACGACACTCTACCCAGGGCAACATAGTGAGACTGTGTCTCAAAAAACAAGCCAACAAACAAACAAACAAAACTACAGCTCTGGACAAAGTGCAAACAAGCACATTATTTCTTTATATATTCTCCTACCCAAGCTCTCATTCTCTGATATTACTTTAATAATTGATTTTCTCATTCCTCCAAACTATCTCACAACACTCATAAAATAAGTGATTGGCTAATTTGCACAGTTGGAATATTATTTTAATATCAAGTTCATCTTTCCACTCCCTCGTGCTTATTAACCTGAATATAATTAAAGAGAAAACCACCTGTAACCAACAGCATCAAGGAAAAGAGCAAAACAAAGTCAGCCCCACTGATTTCCTTTTCAGTGTTATTATCCTCCTAGAAAAACAATGGACAGCTCACACCCTCTGCATTGTACATGAATAGCCTTATCTTTGAGTAATGTACAAAGGGCAGTAAATATAAAAGAAGTTTTTTAAGTACAATAGATTATCATCTTGAAAAAATAGTTATCCATAAGATAACAAATTGCATCTACTTATAAAATTAAATAGTAATAGATGAAAAGGATGGATTTAAAGCGATATTGTAATAAACATGTAAATCATTGCACGGGGGGGGGGGGGAAGGAGAAGGATGTCACTGTGGCTTATTTCTAGCATCAAGAATTATCAGTGTTCTCACCATCACTACAACAAGACCCTTCCTTGTACATATCCTGCTCCTAAGGAGTCAGAAAAGGAGCAGATGCTCCATTATCTGCAATTCACGATACCAGCATACATTTGTGTCACTGGAATAATCCCATTTGATCACGTAAGTCGTTGATCTGACAGTGTGCATGTGCAGGTGGCTGAGACATTACCCTATTGGCCACTTTGTATCAGACCCCATAGGAATTCCTCTTGGAGTTTCCTATCTACTTCACTGCATCCAGTTATAGCCATTCCCTTTTAGTATCCCCATTTCCTGTCCAGAACTCATATCCAGAAGCACAATACACATTGACATTGTTAAGGGTATTTCAAAACTCTAGGAAACATGCTTATGTAGTATATTACAGCCCCTAGAATATATGCACTGTATGTTTGCTCATTTTCCAGAAATCCCTTTTGACTTATTGCCTTTCTTCCAATATTAATCATCAGAGAGACAATGCTATGATTCTCTGTTTAATTTGAACATTTTAAAAACATTGAGAGATCACATTATAAGTATAAATGTTTTTTCTAAAGCACGTGGGGACCAAACAAAAAGTATTTTCTTAAGAAATATTGTTCAAATAATCTGTATTGTGTAAAATATAGATGGGTATGAAGTGAAATGTATGACTTTAACCATTTTGAAGTATATCACTCAGTGGTATTAAAAACATTCTCATTAGTGGACAACCATCACCGCAATCCAACTTCATAACTTTTCATACTCCCAAAGTTTGCACCATTTCATGATAACTCTTCATTTTTCCCTCCTCTTAGTTGCTCCCAACTGTCATTCTACTTTGTGTCTGTAAATATTTGACTATTCTAAGTACCACACATAACAGGAATCACACAATATATATTAGGTTGTCTGGCTTATTTCACTTAGCATAATGTTTTCTTTTCTTTTCTTTTTTTTTTTTTTTTAATTGTTTGGGATTCATTGAGGGTAGAAAGAATTGGGCTACACAGATTGCATTTGTTAGGTAAAGTCCCTCTTGTAATTGTGTCCTGTCCCCGTGAGTAGCATGTTTTCAAGATACATCCATATTATACCACATATCAAAATTTCATTCCTTTCTTAGGGCTGAATAACATTCCACTGTATGGATCATATGTATTGCTTATTCATTCATTCATTGACAGACATTTGGGTTGTTTCTACTTTTTTGCTATTTCAATAATGCTTCCATGGCACACTTCTTGGGGGTGAAACACAAGAATAAGAGGGACTTTATCTAACAAATGCAAACAGTGTAACCTACTTCTTTGTATCCTCACTGAATCCCAAATAATAACAAAAGAAAATATGCTTTTCCATAAATATGAGGGAATAAATATTAGTATATATCCCAAAGTAGAGCTGCTAGATTATACGATAATTTTGTTTTAAAGAAATCACCATATAGTTTCCATAGTGGCTGTGCCATTTTATATTCTCACCAGCAATGTGGACGGTCCCAAATTCCCTACATTCTTCCCAATACTTGTTTCATATGTTTCTGTTTTAAAAATAGTCATCCTAAGGAGAATTTATGTCAACTTAAATTTGATATCTGAAAATAAAGGAATTAATTTATTTCTTCATGTGAAGGAATTCCAGTCTTAAGGGAAGATTATAGCTACTGGCTCAGTTTCATTTCTTATATGCCCGTGTCTTAAAAGATGATGTTGGCTATAATGCCATCTCAGCCAAATACTTTTAGGTGAATATCTAAGGAATTCACCAAAAAATAACCTTTAACTTTCCCTTTAGTTTCTTTGATCCTCACATTATCATCACCACCTTAGCCTGAGATGAACTGCGTCTTTCCAAGACATGTTAAAACCTGTAAAATTCCACAATTACTCCACTAACATGATCATGACAGTAATCAACCCAGTGACAACTGTCTAATGAAAATCAAATTAATTGACTTTATTGGTATATCCTACAAAACTTTTTCTTTATTTGTTTTAAACTTTACTACGAATATATTTTTCTCAATATTACACTATAGAAATATCTCTGATGATAGAAATAGTCGGTATCTACTTTAAGCAAGACAGTATCCATCAGTTATGTGCCTATTCACTAGGCAAAAAGTGACTAAAATGAAACTATAATTAACAAGAAAAATAATTAAAGATTCAGTTCCTTTGTCACCCTAGCACATTTTTAGTGCTCTTTGGGCACATAGAACTAGTACAATATTAATTAGACAGTACAAGTTTAGATGTATATGCTGAAAAATTGTCATCTTTGTGTTAGCCAAAGTTTGGTCATTAAAAGTGACATAAATATGGCTGTACCCATAAATATGGGTAACAGAGGCAAGTGTGGAGTCTTATTGAAATACAAATGAGGAAGTGATACCGTTCTGTAGGAAAACTAGAAAATGCTTCAAAAAGGAATTTGAAGAAAGAAAATGACCTCACTAGATAGAAATAGGAGAAAGATGTTCTAAGAAGACAGAAAGGCAATGAGTTGGAAACAAAGTGGTGTAGTGAGGGATGGGGAAGAGTGTGGCATATTACACTACGGACTATACTAAGGGGAGAGGCTGAGGAAGTAGACCATGGTCTGACTGTGAAGGATGGAGTGATACGGGCTATGCTGAGGGGAGAGGCTGAGGAAGTAGACCATGGTCTGACTGTGAAGAATGGAGTGCTGAAGAACTCAGTCTTGAAGTTAGAGAAAAAAGGGATACAAAGAATGAGTAAGCAAAGGCACAGCGTGAATTTGCTGACTTTGTAAAATTATCCCCTTTGGGTATAGTTTGTATTTGGTACAGAGATTTGGTATAGTTTGTATTTGGTACATTTGTAGAGATTTTCTTTTCAGTTAAGTGTGGAGGTATATGATTCTCTCACTGGTTAAACCAGGACCTTATCAAAACCTCTTTAATAAATACCCAATATTTGAAAATTTCAATACTTGCTTAGCACAAATCATGCTTGTTTGATATATTGTTAATTGTAGAATAAAAAGTCTATTCTTACGGAATTCTGTGACTGTATACAAGTTAAGTTGATTTACATCCTTCTAGTCCCTTATTTCAACATTTGCATGGAGCAACAATTTCCTGTTTTAACTGTGTGTGGTTGAGTTAATATTTTACAGTGCTTATTCCAGGTTTCCACACTGATCAGTAGCTATTGGTCATTGTGCTGAAATGTTCTACCTCCAGGTTATAATTCACTAAGCAAGTGGTGAAAGTGAGTCATCAAGTGAGTCATGATTCTTCCTTCCATTTACTGAAGTTTATTTCTGAGTTTTACCCTTGCTAGAATCCTATAAACAAGGAAAGTGCATCTTTAGAATCTGCTGCTCATTAATATTCTTGATAAAGGATGAAAGCTAAGTAAATTATGCTAGGCATAGATAAAGACTCATTATACATGAGCAATTCACATACAATTCAAAGAGATTATACAGTTTGTTCATAAAAAATTGGTCTTTAATTTTGGCTGAATATAATCTGATTTTGTTTACAGTCTTAATTAATGCAGTTTAGTCCATTAACATTTTCATGATTCACAGAGATGACTGTTCCCATACCAACCTAACATACAATAACCAGAAATAAGTGTCTGAAATGAGGACAGACACCCTGCGGCCCTATAGGCAAAAGGCAGGGCCAATCCCACCACATAGAACATGTATGTGTGATGCCATATTTTTCAGCACATGAAAACAAAAACCAATTCCAGACAGATCAAAAGGCCTGAATGTAAAAATAAAAAAATTTAAACTTTATAAAAAATATGAATATATTTTATGACTTCACCAAAGAGCTGGCTTCTATAAGAAGATATAAAAAGAACTTTAATAAAATTTATATGTTATACCATGGTTTGTTTATCCATTCCAGATTAATGAGTATTTAGGTTGTTTACACATTTTAACATATAAAAAGTAAGGGTATATGGCAAACCTTTCGGGAGGGGGACACAGCTACAAGAGGGACTCTACCTAACAAATGCGAACATTGTAACCTAGTTCTTTGTACCGTCACTTTAACTGGAAATTAAAAAGAAAGTTATTTCAATGAAACACTACACATAGTTAAAAAGATACAAAATTATTTTCTTCACTTAAAAAATACAGGAAAAAGATAAGATACAGATTAGGTAAAAATATTTTCAATGCATATGCAAAAAGTGATCAGACTCGACAATATATAAAGAACTTCTATATGTCTCTAAGAAAATATCTACGTCTCAGTAAAAAAAAAAAAAAAGCTAAAAAAGATGTTTAAGCAATTCACACTAAAGGAACCCTGAATATTCAATGAAAAGATACACACTAATAATCAGAAAAGACAAATTAAAACCGTTTTACTGGCAAAACTAATAAATGTGATGGTATTAAATGTCTGCAGGCAGAGAGAGTCAGTGGAGCTCTCACAATGATGTCTGCAAACTACAAATACTGCAAACATTATGGAAGGTAGCTGGAAAATATCTGAAAATATAAAGGAATTATTTTCCCCATAATCACGCAATTTCACTCCTAGGCAAATATCTAGAAAATTGTATATGTTCAGTGAAGAATGTGCCAAAAAAGTTACACTGGTTGTTACAAGTAGAATATTGGAAATGGCTATTAATGAGAGAGGAAAAGATAGATTGTAGTATAGTAATAAAATGGAATACCATATATCAATGAAAAACAATCTTCCTGGAGCAAAGTGAACAAATCACACACAAAAAATGTTACTTCCAAGAATGCCCAGAGTATATCAGGATGTTTTGAAGATTTTCATTATTTAATACAATACTGTATATGACTTAGGGCTATGTATGCAACATACATACTAAAATCAAGAGGAAAGGAGTGGCAATAATAATAGCAAATTTATAATACTGGTTACCTCTCCGAGTAAGATGAAATATGTACTGGAGTACTGAAGTAAATGCCTTGAATTCTCACCTAGATTAATAATTAAATGTGTGACAGCTAGAATTTTACATTTAATATGATATTACTTAGTCTGGGTGATAATTCAAAAGCATTTGTTTGGCTATTTTCCATCCTTGCCAAATATGTCAGAATAATAAAAGTCAGAGTCATTAAAATATCAATGTGTCCTGCATAGCAGCACCCCAATCCAAAGGCCATCTTCATATGTAATGAAAAAATCCCATTCTTGGCAAATGTGCCTTTCTCATGCAGCCCTCTCTTATTTCAGTAAGAACTATTCACATTATCTAACCTATATGCCTCATGTGGTCAAATCCTTCTCTGAAGCACACAATTCAATATATCAGGATCTTTGCTAATGGCTTGTCCTCCAACTGCTAAATTAAGCTCCATATTGACCTAGCTGAGTTGGGTAGCAATTGCTGCGATAAACTCCACATGCCTAGTCATACCAGGCATGGTTATTAAAATGCGGGTGCTAGTGTCACACCACCACCGGCTACTGTAGTGTAGTAAACCTGATGAGAGTCCTTTGAGGTACTGGTATTTCAATTACCATTCTTAACACTTTCAAGTTTTTTTCAGATCAATGGCCAACGTTTGAGAACTACTTTAAAGAATTTGCACTCGTGCACACTTTCTGTGTGAGAAGCACAACTATAGCTTTGACTTAGAATATTGAAAAGTGCGCTATGTAACCAAAAGATGTGTACCGCTATAATACATGTATTCTGAAATAAATAAATAAAATTTTAAAAAGAAAAAAAATGGAATTTAAAGTAATGCTACTAGAAGAAAGTACCAAAGACTAAGTGACTTATAAACAGAAATTTATTCCTTTGTTTCTTTTTTGAGACAGAATCTCACTATGTCACCCTGTAGAATGCTGCAGTGTCATAGCTCACAGCAACCTCTAATTCTTGGGCTTAAGCAATTCTCTTGCCTCAGCACCCTCCATAGTGCCCAGGTATTTTTTGTTGCAGTTGTCATAGTTGTTTAGCTGGCCAAGACTGGGTTCGAACCCACCTGCCTCAGTGTATGTTGTTGGCACCCTTACCACTGAGCTATGAGTGCTGAGCCAGAAATTTATTTCTTACACTCCTAGAGCCTAGGAAGTCCAAGATCAACATGCAAGCATAATCAGTGTCTGGTGACTGCCTAGACAGCCATCTTTTCAATGTCATCACATGGAAAAAGTGGCAAGGATGCTTTCTCAGAAAAAAGGTACTGATCTCAATGGTGATGGCTCTACCTTTGTGATCTAATCACTTTCCAAAGACCCTACTTTCTAATGATACCAGCTTAAAAGATAATATTTCAATGTATGAATTTTAGAGGGACACAAACCTTCAGTGCATAGGACAGTCTCATGGAGGACATGAATAATTAAGTACAATCAAATTTCAGAGACATATTTTAAAAGAATCAGAAAGAAAGAAATCCTTAAATCCATTTGCATAACATGAAGGTCTTCACAAAAAAGGTGACACTTATTTTCAGTTTCTAAACAGTAGCAAAGGAACAAGAAACCCAAGTGCTCATTGACCCACGAATACATTAATAAATTGTGATATATGTATTCCATGGAATATTATGCAGCCTTTAAAAAGATGGGAGACTTTACCTCTTACACATTTACATGGATGGAGCTGGAACATATTCTTCTTAGCAAAGTATCTCAAAAATGGAAGATAAAGTATCTAATGTACTCAGCCCTACTATGAAACCAAGTTATAGCTTTCACAAAAGCTATAACCCAATTATAGCTCAAGAAGAAGGGAGGGGGGGGGGAGACTAGGAGCGAAGGTAATTGGTGGGACCACACCTATGGTGCATCTTACAAGGGTACATGTGAAATTTACTAGGTGTAGAATATAAATGTCTTAACACAATAACTAAGAAAATGCCGTGAAGGCTATGTTAACCAGTTTGATGAAAATATTTCAAATTGTATATAAAACCAGCACATTGTACCCCCAAATTGCATTAATGTACACAG
>CAUYPK010159017.1:0-12895 GCA_963574355.1 Loris lydekkerianus | reverse complement strand
TTTCACTGTGACGTGCCCCCTTTTGGATGTCAGTGTGTTGGTTCCGGGATCCAAGTTTTCACTATGACGTCACACCTTCTTGATGTGAGAGAGTGTCTACGTGTATGTAGCTTTAGCATGTATCGGAAGAAGGAAAAGGCGTTGGCGGGTTCTGGGCGCCACGATCCCACTGTGACGTGCGCCCTGCCCCCTTTTGGATGTCAGATTGTGGGTTCTGGGATCCACGTTTTCACTGTGACGTGCCCCCTGCCCCCTTTTGGATGTCAGCATGTGGGTTCTGGGATCCACGTTTTCACTGTGACGTGCCCCCTTTTGGATGTCAGTGTGTGGGTTCTGGGATCCACGTTTTCACTGCGACGTGCCCCCTTTTGGATGTCAGCGTGTGGGTTCTGGGATCCACGTTTTCACTGTGACGTGCCCCCTTTTGGATGTCAGCGTGTGGGTTCTGGGATCCACGTTTTCACTGCGACGTGCCCCCTTTTGGACTTACTTGAATGTATCCTTCGTGGAGTCACAGCCTCCCTGAGTGTGGCATCCAGTGTCCCTGCTTGCCGTCCTCAGGCTGCCAAGTCGGCGCTGCTCACCGTGAATCCGTGGGCACGTGGGCCTCCCCACATGTCCAGGGTCTTTGCTTCATCCGGAAACGTTCAGGGCGGCTCTTCATGTTAACTTACATGTGTCAGCCCATGTTAGATCCCCATTCTGTTTTTCTCTCCCCAAACTCCTTTCCAGCTTGGACGGTCCCTTGTCCCTCCCACAGGCTCTTGATCCTTGCGGATGACTTACAAAATGTACCTACTTAAATCCTGAGCTGAACGCTCCCAATATTCTCAGGCCTTTTGGGGCAGACTTTACATTTCTTTGCTTCTATTGACTCACATGCCAGGTGGGTTTTTTCTTCTTGAAGCTGCCTATTTTCAGTCTCAGGTCCCTGAACCCCATGAGGAGCAGTCCCTGTCCCCTCCGGTGAGCTGGAGTTTGCCTCCCTGAGTTGCTCAGTGGCACTGACAACCTGGCCCTGCTAAATATTTGGCCTTTCTTCTGGGGGAGTGGGGGAGACAGGAGGCTCCAGGGGTCAGTGAGTCCCAAGGGCAGGGCCGCCTGGCATTGGGGGTGTGGGGGAGGCGTATTTTCTCTGCTCCTCTCCCCGTGTCACCTGGAGCAGCTGCTGAGAAGTGACTCTCCAGTGAGGACTAGACTCTCTGGTCCACATGTTGGGGTTGCCCTCTGCAGGACCCTGGCCTTTCAGGATGTCTGGCCTGGCCTGCACAGGCCCCAGGACTTGCCTGACCAGGGTTCTTCCTGTCTCACCCCTCTGGCGGAACCTAGCAAGCCCACAGCCCTGGTGTTTCTGCCCTTTCTCTCTGGTGCAGCTGAGACTTGCAGAGGCTTTTAACATCCATCTGGCATTTTAGCTGTTCCGAGTCAGAAAGGTCTCCCGGCTTCTTTCTGAACTTAGCCATATAAACATTTCCTTTAATTCATATATATTTTTGTGCATATATGTACATACAAACAAAATGGATAGCCCTGTGTGGTGGAGTGTTTCCCAGTTGGTATTCCTGGGGCTAATATACCGTTTTGCACCATTTCTCTGGACCAGTCTATGCTGTGGAGTCTTCAGAGCCCTGTGGCTTCTCCCTGTGCCTCTGTGTCTGGCCAGGGGAAGCTGCCATGTCCCAGCCTCCAACTCCGGGGCTCCTGAACCAGAGACACATTTCATGCCCAGAGGTGTCAGCCCTGGGAAGCTGTAACCTGCCCGCCTGAAAGGGACCCTTTCTTCTGGGTGCTATTTTTAGATGTACTATGTTAATACACTCCACTGCTTTGCTAAATTAACTCATTTTTAATCAAAAATTGCTATCATTAATTATCAGCTGTGCAATCAATATTCATTTTAATTCAGCAGATAAAACTCCCTCTTGTGCCCCCCCCGACTCATACCCCCCACAAGGAAATTTATTTCCATCATGGTTCTATGCACCATTAAGAGGCAGTTCTTCTTGTTATAGCCTGTTATTAATGTTCAGAACTCATTTAATTTCACTTTTAACTGACTGTAGCCATGAAGTAATTGATTCCATTGGGGAAGCCATGGTGGCCCCTTTGCTGGGACATGGCCGGAAGGTACCAACAGGACGAGGAAGTGCAGGCAGGGTGTCCCCAGCCTGAGTGCAGACAGGATGTCCCCAGCCCGAGTGCAGGTGGGGTGTCCCCAGCCTGAATGCAGACAGGATGTCCCCAGCCTGAGGGCAGGTGGGGTGTCCTCAGCCTGAGTGAAGGTGGGGTGTCCTCAATCCAAGTGGGGGTGTAATGTCCCCAGCCCAAGTGTAAGTGGGCTGTCCTTAGCCGTAGTGCAGATGGGATGTCCCCAAGCTGAACTCCTTTCCTGGGGACATGGATGAATCTGTCTGCAACCCCACACTTGGCTCCACTCCCTGGCACCTTGCTTAGGTGGGAAGGGGATGGTGTTGTGGAAGGGGAAGGAGCCCAAGGATGCTCAGCCCCAGCAAGGTGGCCACATGGCCCTGCTGAGTAGGAAGGGTACAGAGGCACCTGCATGCTCTGCCTGGACGAGCTCCCCTGTGAGGGCCCTGCACAGACGGGGATTCCCCCTGGGGCCCTGCCTGGAATGACCTTGCTGCCACCTTGCTGCCACGGGGACATCATTCCAGCTGTCTACTCTGACTGTGCAGGCCACTCTCAGAACAAGAGGTGGCCAGCCCTAGGCTCATCAATGGCTTTGAAGAGTAGAGAGATGCAGTCAGCGCTGACACCCACAGCCCCTCGTTAGCCCTGTTGCAAGCGACTCCCCCTCTGCAAATGTGACAGAGGAGACAGTCGGAACCCAAGGCTCCTAGTGCCTTGGTGAGGCTATTTGCCACATTTAACAAGTGAGAACGTTATTTCTGAAATTCTCATAAAGAAAGTAAATGAGAAGAGATTTTCTTGCATGATGATGCTTAAACGTCGCATATAACAGCCGCTCAGGAAAGACGATCTGAAAACAGCAATAGCGGCAAAGACCACAGATGACAACTGTTGATGCTTGAACAAATAAATATTTATGACTTCTGTAAGCCAAAATAAAATTAAAAGGCTGCTGACTAGGGAAATATTTGGAATTTATAGGACAAAAAGTGAATGCACCCTACATACAAAGTGCTTCTACAAATCAATAAGAAAATGATGACAGATACTTAAAAATGGACAAAGAAAACAATCTGGTCCCTCACAGAGGGATGTGTGCAAATGTGGAGTAAACAGACCAGAAAAGGTTCCACCCCCAGTAATCGAGAGGCATCGAGCAAACAACCCCAGGGCCACTGCCCCTGAGCAGCTGCTTGTCGGTGTCTGACCCAGAAGGGGGACCTGCCCTTGCCCAGGGTGTCAGGATGACATCTTGTCTCCTCTCTGGGAACCAGATAGACAGCACTTCAACCAGCTCTTCACTCCAATGATCATCTTTGGTAGGTGAGAACTTTGTACCAACACACTGCTTGTGACAGGAAGAGATAGACCCCGAGGCCTGCAATGGAGGTTAGTTCACACATCAGCTGGTCACAGACACAGACTCCCTTGTAGAGGACCTGCCCGGTCTCACTAGAGAGGATGAAGAAATGAAGACAGGTGATGCCTGTTACCTCCGGCAGGGCCCCATGACCTTGTTCCCACCATCAAACAGAACACAGATCTGTGTTTGCTTTTAGAGGTGATGCTTTTGGGTGTTAGGGAAGAGAAATCAATGGAGCCAGGGGAGAAGTGGGCTGCACCCTCCCATCTCTGGGGAGTCGGCTGGGGAGGGCCTTCTCAGGGGTGTCCAAGAAACAAAACATTCCAGCCCCCAGGAGTTGGCACACCAGCCCCCAGACTTGGTCCCAGTAGGGTGTTTTGGCTTCAGCTCCCACATCAAGATTAGCTTTCCCTGCTTTTGAAATATGAATTAAAGTTTGTACCTTGGAACTAGCTGCTTTAGCCTGATGCCTAGAACTGGAGGTTCGTGCAGGCTGTTGTGTGCAACAGACGTCTCTGGCCATCACGGTAGGCAGCTACAGAGACACTGTTACAGGCCTCGTCTATCATTGGTGCACATCTCAGCAGGAACTTAATAGGCTTAGCCAGCAGGAATGTGGCCCTTGTTGGCTGTGAACCTTGCAGGGGATCTGCTGGAATGCAAAGTAGGTGTGTTTTTTATCTTTATTTATTTTGAGATAGAGTCTTACTTTGTCTCCCTCGGTAGAGTGCTGTAGCATCACAGCTCACAGAAACCTCAAACTCCTGGGCTCAAGCCATCCTCTTGCCTCAGCCTCCGGAGTAGCTAGGACTACAGGCCCTTGACACAACACCCAGCTATTTTTAAAGATGGGGTCTCGCTCTGCCTCACGCTGGTCTCGAACTCCTGAGCTCAGGCAGTCCACCCGCCGCGGCCTCCCAGAATGCGGGATTATAGGCACAAGACACCGCGCCCGGCCTTATTTTTTATCTTTAGTAGATACTGAAAAACATTTTTTCAATGGGGCTTTACCTATTAAAATCCGTGAGGGGAGGGGCGGGCACTCTAGAAGCCACTCCTGCACACCGGCATCTGGCAGGTGCCTGCAGTTCAGGGTTTAACTCACGTTGCCCTGGACGCGGTTTGTGCACAGAGAACACCCTCTCTCTGCAGTTTCTGGTTCAGACTCGCGCTCTCAGCTGCCTCACCCCGCTCAGTTCAGCCTGCCGGTCCCTGCTGGTTTATGTGGTTTATTTGGTAGAAGCGTGGCAGGGGCTGCGTCTTTTCCTTCCATTGTCTGTCAACGTCGGCAGTTTCCTGAGTGCTGAGTGCTTCCTGCCTCCAGTTTAAAGATCTTTGTCCACCTACAGGTCAGGGAGATATTCTTCCCGCGTTTTTCTCTACCAGACTTTTTGTTTGGTGTCTCACATTTAAATTTATAGCTCATGCAAAATTAAGAAGGATATAAGGTAGGATTGTGGAGTCACTTCCTATTCCTCAACCTGATCAAACACAACTTGGTGAAAAGACCTTTTTCCTACGTACCGCAGTGGAACGTTTGTCCTAAGCCTGGAGGCCGCGTAAAAACAAATTCTGCGGTTGCGTGGAGGAGAGTTCTGCGTGGAGGTGGATTTTGCGGCTGCGCAGAGGTGGGTTGTGTGGCTGCGGGTGGAGTCGGGTTCAGCGGCTGCACGGAGGTGGATTGTGCAGCTGCGCTTGGAGTTGGGTTCTGCGGCTGTGCGTGGAGATGGGTTCCCCGGCTGCGTGGAGGTGGGTCCTGCGGTGGCATGTGGAGGTGGGTTCTGCGGCTGCGTGGAGGCGGGTTCTGCGGTTGCATGTGGAGGTGGGTTCTGTGGCTGCGTGGAGGCGGGTCCTGCGATGGCACGTGGAGGTGGGTCCTGCGGCTGCGTGGAGGCGGGTCCTGCGATGGCACGTGGAGGCGGGTCCTGCGGTGGCACGTGGAGGTGGGTTCTGTGGTTGCGTGGAGGCGGGTCCTGCGGTGGCACGTGGAGGTGGGTTCTGCGGCTGCGTGGAGGCGGGTCCTGCGGTGGCACGTGGAGGTGGGTTCTGCTTCCCTTTTATCTACTGAGCCCACCCTCTGCCCAGGCCAGGCCTCACTGTCTCGGTAGCTGCAGCTTTGCAGTTACCGTTACGCCCAGTAGGCTGAGACTGTTGAACAGGAGTCGATGATGAAGTTCAACAAGTGGTTTTTGTGTCTTCTGTCCAAACGATGGAATGCATTTTCTCCATTGCTGTTGAGGGGATGAAGTCCGCCAATCAACTCTTTCAGTGTTAATCACCGCTGACTACACTGGTGCGGTTTGTATCCTGCACTTCACAAATGACTGAATGCAATTTGCTAACCTCTTGTTTAGGATTTTAACTCAAATGCTCGTGAGGAAAATCGACCTGTGGAATTCCTGCCCTGTAAATTAATCATCACGTTTTGGTGTCAAAGCCACGTGGCTACCTGAGATTCTTTTCTGATTTCTAGACAAGGTTGCTAATACCACTACGACCCATATTTAAAGAATTAGATGAATCTACTGGTGGAGCTGCCCCGGCTGAAGGTCATCTGTGGACAGGTGTGCCCGGCAGGTTACATCTGTTCTCTAGGTACTAAAAGTTCTCAGGTTTTCTCCTGCCGGCGTTGGTGGGCTGGGCTTTCTTTTCCTCTTCATCCAAGGTGGCACACTGGTGTCAATTTACTTGTAACTTCCACCTTAGCATCTGCAGAGATGTCCAGTTTTTATTTCTGGTTTTGGTAATTTGGCCTTTTGTCCTTATATTCTTATCAGTCTTGTTAGGAGTTAGTCAAGGGCCGATGTCAGCCAGATTGATCCTCCTTCGCTGCGGGTGTTTCTGTTATGCTGAGCTCTGCTCATTTCTTCCTTCGTTGCCTTCCTGATACAGTTTTTGAGTATAATTTGCTCTGCATTTTCCATTTTTTAAATTTACAGACCTAGGTAATTGATTTGTAGCTTCACTCTGGTAATACAAGTAGTTAAGAATTAGAATTACCTCTGTACTTTATTCTAGCTGCACTTGGGGCATTTTTGTATGTTTCATTTTTTTATTATTCATTTAAAATATTTTCTAATTTCTTCATGAAACACATCTTTGCTGTGTGTTATTTCATGGCGTATTACTAAATTTCTAAACATTTCACAGATAACTTTAACTTAACTGATTTCTAGATTAATCTACTGTAGTTGGAAAACAGAATGATTTAAACCTTTAGAGTTTAAAGAGATTTCAGTTTTAGTAAATATAAGCAATATTCCATACGCCTTTGAAAAGAGCATGCTTTGGTTGTTGGGCATGGCGCTAATACATATAATCAGTAGAGGCAGTTCCTTGTTGGCCCTGTGCAGGTCAACTTTGCCAAGGGCGGCATACTTTCTGTAAATGGTCAATAGTAGATATTTCAGCCTTTTCAGGCAGTGTGGTCTCTGCTGCAGCTACTCAGCTCTGCCACTGGAATGCAAAATCACCCATAGAGAACATGTAACCAGTGGGTGTCCCTGTGTTTCAATAAACTTTATTTACAAGCATAGATGGATGGCAGCTATTAACTGAAGAACACGATGAAGCCCCTAACGTGGAAAGGAAAGCTTTATTTCTCATAAAGGGCTGCAGCCTGGGGATGGCTGTTCCAACAGGCTGGGAAGCAGAGTCCCGGCTAAAGCCAGGAATTCATGCTTCCGGGGAGGGACAGTCGGACAGGAATTTATGCCGAGTACAGTGGGCAAATCTACGTATTCAGCAGGCCATAGGAGGTGTCATGAGAATGACAGCAGGAGAATGTGCACCTGTGCCCCCCAGCTCCGTGCCCCTTTACAAGTCCAAGTTCAGAAATGGGGCCCTCTGTGTCCAAAGGTCAAGCAGGGACATGAAAACCCCTCTCTGCAGCTGCTCCAAAGGCTGGTTAAGCCCTTCCATGGCTGGTGGGGATTCCTACTCAGGGAAGAGCACTGGCCTGGGTCCCCAGGCTGATTTCTGTTCAGCCCTCAGTACAAACAAAGCCTGATGGGCATTACAAGAAAGGGGGTGTAATGAGGTGTGTCTGACCCCCCCTCCCCGCGCCCCCCCCCATCATGGCTGGGAACTCAGTTCTAAGGTTTCTCTGGGGTCCTCTTGTTTGGGAGGGGTTCATTCAGTCAGTGGGAAGGTCCTTTGGGATTTTAGGATTTTATTTCAGTTCACACAACTTTGACTCCCTAGTCTTAGTTTGCTGGCGTCTGGGCTGTATCATTAATGGTTATTGTTTCAATTATTGAGAGAGGCTTGTTGAAGATTTTCACTGTTATTGTTGATTTATTGATTCTCCTTTTAATAAATACCATTTTTATTTACAATCTTGGTAGTATTTTATTAGATGCATGAAATTATTGTTTTGTTATATATTCTGGCAGGTTAACATTTTTGTGGTTAGCAAATGTCTCTTCTGTTCACTAGGGTGCTTTCTTGCCTCAGAGTCTGTCTACCTCAACTTACCAAGCTTTCTCTTGGTTAGTGTTTCTGGGATATATATTTTTCCATCCTTATATAGTACTTTAAGTTGTCTGATTTTATATATCAATTGCTTAAATTTTATTCAGCATGCAGTTTTATTTATTTATAGCAGAACCTCCATAGTTGGCCACCTCCTGCAGTGACCTTCTCCTTAAGCTGACCTATATTTCATAGACCGGATGCCTTGTGGGTGCGTATCATTGCAGTGTGGCAACTTCCTCACGGTGACCACCTGTGTGTGTTGACCAGTTTGTTACGGTCCCTTGGGTGCTCAGCTCACAGAGGTTCTACTGAGTTTCATTTCTGGCTAAAATTATTTAATTGAATATTGTATTTCTAAAACGTTTGAATTGTAATTGACAGTATATTCATTTTGTGCTCTCCCACATCATTTATGTGACCCTTTTCTCTTCTTTTCTTGCAGCCTTCTGGATGAGCAGGTAGGTTTTGTCATTTCACTTTCCTTCATTTTAACTGCTGGCTGGTGTGGGGAGCAGCTGTTCTGCAGAGCCGGGGCCCTGGGCGGGTGGGAGGGGATGGAGACTAGCCTGACAGAGACACCGTCAAATGCTGGAGAGGACCGAGAAGGAAGGGGCTGCACACAGCATGCGGGGAGAGGGGCACAAGGTGGCACCTGCACAGCTATATAGAGAGAGGCTCTGAAACAAACCCACTGCAGCTCAGCTAAACCACCTGTAGAAAAGGGTGGCAGGAAGGTGCACATGTCCTGAAGGGCAGACCCAGGGATTCTGACCACACTCCTCAGGACTGTTCACACTGCAGCCAGGTGTGGGGTGCACATCTAAAGTCCCAGCTGCTTGGGAGGCTGAGGAAGGAAGAGTTCAAGACCAGCCTGGGCAACATGGTGAGATCCTGTCTCTAAAAATAACAATCATTTAAAAATTATTCTATGCTGATAAAGTTAAATATGTGGTCATCTCTAGCTCCGAGGTGCTCTGATGTTCCCTTTATTAATCCAGGTGCATGTATGTCCTGCTTTGTGCAAATCCATTAAACTCTAATTCTTTACATACCTTTTTGTGTATAAATAATACATTATGGAGAAAGAATCTCCAAAGATATATCAGGCAAATCTAAGCCCAAACAGTAGGATTGGGAAATTATTATTAGATGACTTGGAATTTGAGATTAAAATACTATTTATACTCGAGTATAAGCCGAGATTTTTCAGCACAAAATTTGTGCCCCCAAACCCGAACTCAGCACACATTTTGTGCCAAAAAAACTCGGCTTATACTCGAGTATATACGGTAATTGCTTAGAATAGAGTGTTTGTTATCTGTTAATAAAAGAGCAGCTGAATTGGTTAGTGTGACAGAACCTGCAGCTAAGCACGTGTAGCAAGAACGGTGTGAGCACAGGCAGAGTGCCTGGAGAAGCACCTATTTGGGTTCAGCAAATAGATAACGTGCTATTCTTTAGCCATGAAATCTGCAGAAATTGGTCAGGCACTTGGGTACACACAAAACACACAGCCCTAATGCCATTCATGGTCTTGATGTGACCCACCCGCTGTCACATCCTGAATAATTACATTTAAGATAAATACTTTAAGTGGCCATGCACTAGATGTTGCCAGAGTTCTCTTGGGTCTGTGGGTGGACAGGGAAGAGCCCTCACCCTGCTGTCCCCTGGGTCCAGCTGCAGCAACTGTGGCGTGTTGTGTTGGGGTAAAAGTGTGGCAGCTGGAGCAGTTCAGCAGAGGCCGCATGGGGTGGGGCCTGGAGGAGCCAGCCCCGTGTGGCAGGAGGCAAACCCCATCCTGGAGAGCCTGGTAGTGTTTGCCACCACTGCACACCAGAGCGCCCAGACTGCTGCAGCCACAGAGCGTGCACACCTGGGAACCTTTGAACAGAAACCAAGACAAGGAGACAGTCCTGTAACAAATCCTGGGAGGCCGGGGTAAAAATTGACCTTCAAGGAACTTGTCTGAGGTGCCGTCACCTGTAGTGGAGAGAGACACACGTTACCAGCAATAGCTAAACTGTTGCTGGCAGTTTAGGGCAGCCGCGAGAGAACAAATCAAGGCAGAAGACTTTAAGAAGGCAAGAGCCAAATTGAATGAAGAAGAAAACAAAATAGAATGGTAAAAAAGGATAATCATCCTCCACGTTGGTTCTTTGAAAAAACTAATAGTCTAGATCTGTGTTTTTCAGCCTTTTTAACCTCATGGCACAGTTGAACCTACAGTTAAACTTCTGCGGCGTAAGTGACATTCATCAGAAAAAAAGTAAAAGAAGAATATGCCTACTGTACTTTGAATTTCTTTTGAAAATAAGCTAATTAATGATTTTTAAAAATTTTCATGGCACACTTAAGATCCTCTTATAGCACACCGGCACTGATCTTAAACTTGATCAGAGGCAGAGGTGGGGGGTATAGAATAACAAGGATATAGCTTAAGAAACTCCCAAAGACCCCACCAGAGAGGTGAGTGGCCTGGGGGAGGTGGCCTACGGGGAGGTGGGCAGCTGAGATTCCTGTACAGGAGTTGCCTTGCCGTCCTCTGCGTGTTCTCAAGCACCTTTAAGGGATATTCAGTGCAGAGTTGGCTGAACTATCCCAGTCTCTGGAAAAAGAGGAAGTGCCTTAATTTGACAGACCCAGCATGATGTTATTATCAAAACTCTATTGACTGTAAAACAAAAAGCAAATAAAACATAAGCCTATAGTCTAGTCTTGCTTGGGAGGATGTTGTAAAATCTCTAAATGTGTTAGCAGATAGATTCAGCAGTACGCTGACCCACCACAATTAAACAAAGCTTATCATGGAAGTGCAAGGGTGCTTCAAATCAGAAAATCTAAATGATCCATGTAAATCCAGTAAACTAAAGGAGAAAACATATGATGGATTCTAAAAATATATCTTGACATTAGCAACTTTGCAGCTTTTCCTAACAAAAACTTTGAACAAAATAGAAGGAAACAAACTCATACAAATACTTAAGTTTTAAAGCAGGGTGTCCACCCTGCACCCTCAGGCCAAATGCTGATTTTGGGAGGGCTTGTTTTGCTTATCTGTGGTGTTGGATATCATGAAAAGTTTTGGTGGACTCTTTTTTTTTTTTCTAGTCAGCTTTCTTTTGTTAGTGTTTGTGTATTTAATGTGTGGCCCCAGATAGCTCTTCTTTCAACATAGAAAAGAGTAGGAAAGGTTGGGCACCCCTGTTTTAAAGCATTAAAAACATTTCAACTAAAACTAGGAACAAAGTGGGGTCTTCTATCACCTTCTGAAATAGCATCGTCATGGAGGTTTAACAACTGCAATAAAACAAAAACTGCCAACTGCCCCCTTCCTTCCCTGATGTCATATTCGTCCTCCTGGGACACTCACAGCTCTGTGGTAAAACAGCTAGACTCAATGAGAAAACCTAACAATGGGGCTGGAGGGAACGAACATACAACCATCCCGGGTTTCCTCTCTTCCACCAGTCAGCACCTAGAACCTGAAGTAGGAGAGTGTTGTGTCCCCCTCCTACAGACAGACACAGACACAGACACAGACACAGATACACAGACGCACAGACACTACTTGGGACCATATTTCTCAAGAAAGAGAAGCGTACATGAAGAAAAGTATTAATATATTGTTAAATGACAAAAATGTATCTACAAAATGAAATAAATTTGGTGGTAAGGATATATACTATTGCATAATTGTCACTTCTTCCAAATTAAAATGTAAATGAACAGCGATTCCTATTAGATTCCAGCACCCTTAGCAGTAGGCCCAGCTGTGAATCACAGAAATCCCAAATAACAGAGGCTTTAGCAACAAAGAGTTTTATTAAGTGGTGTTTACCTTTTAAAACCTTCACAACTGGTCTGATGATAAAAGTGGAAATTGCATCAAAAAGGCAAAGGGGATGGATCTTCCCCATCTCCTCCTGATGGAGGGGCTTGGGGGAGACACAGCTGCCTCCTGGGGCTCCTGGTTGGGAACAGTGGCCTGGATCCTGGGGGGTGGGCACTGAGGGATGGCGTGTGGCCTCCTGCGGCTGCTGGTGGAGCCTGCGACTTCCATCTGAGGGCAGCTTCTGCTGCTCTGTGAAGGGCAGTGGGTCTTTTCTCTCAGCCACATTCTCAGGACCCCAGGGCAGGGGCGTTTGCAGATCCTCCTGGGAAGGGCCAGGCTCCCACAGCTTCCCTCCTGAGTGTCTGTCTTTAAAGGCAGCTCAGAGTGGCTTTGGAGCTCAGAAACCCAGCGACTGTGGCAGGTACAGTCCCTGTGGGCCTGGGATTTGAGGTCTGCTGGCACGACATGCCTTCTAAGCTCTGAGGGGGAGAGGAGCCTGGCCCAAGGCAGTCAGAATGGCTCGCACACAGCGTGACACGACACAAAAGCCTAGTGTGGTGGTTCTCACAGGGGAAGCCTCTTCTCTGGGCCCTGGTGCTGGGACCTAAGCTGCTGTTTCTAGCCTGGGCTTACCTCCCCCTGTGGACCTTGCCGTTCCGCATCTGGGTGGCCACGGACACCCCAACCAGCTCCTTCCTGTCCCATCTGAACTTCCCTCCCCTGTTCTCTACTAGGTCCTCCCTACAGATGTGGGGCTCAGAGCCACAGTGGACACTGGGCAGCCCTGGGTGAGGCCAGAGTCCTGAGACAGCAAGACAGGAGGAAGGACAGCTTCTCAGAGACCAGGAGGCACCTCGTGCTGGCAGTCTGCCCAGGCCTGGGTCTCCTGCCATGATGTCAGGGCCAGCCTTGGACTCAAAACTGCCCAGTGCAGTTAAATCAGGTCGAGGTCCAATATCACTGGCTCATTAACCAAGAATCTAACTATTATTCTTCACTGCCCTCCATAGCACCAATGACGGGTAAGATTCCCAAAGCGGGGACAACCTAAGACAGGATATGGAGAGGCT
>CAUYPK010159014.1:0-25746 GCA_963574355.1 Loris lydekkerianus | reverse complement strand
TAAATCATAGCTGTGTACATTAATGTGATCATGGGGCACCATACACTGGTTTTATATACCATTTGACATATTTTCATCACACTGGTTAACATAGCCTTCCTGGCATTTTCTTAGTTATTGTGTTAGACATTTATATTCTACATTTAGTAAGTTTCACATGTACCCTTGTAAGATGCACCGTAGGTGTGGTCCAACCAATTACCCTATTTATTTATTTTTGAGACAGAGTCTTGCTCTGTCACCCCAGGTAGAGTGCCACGGCATCAACCTCAAACTCCTGGGCTCAAGCAGTCCTCCTGCCTCAGACTCCTGAGTAGCTGGGACTGCACATAGGCACCAACATGCCCAGCTAATTTTTCTATTTTTTTTAGTAGGTATAGGGGTCTCACTCTTGCTCAAGCTGGTCTTGAACTCCTGGGCTCAGGTGATCCTCCTCCCACCTTTGTCTCCCTCAGAGGGTGTGGCCAGGGGAAGGAGGCGCTGTCTTAATAGCCAGTTCCTATTGTTGAACATATCTAGCTTCTCCTGTTACATTAACATTAGGAGCAGAATCCTTGCTGTGGGTCCATGCTTGTGGTTATTCAGTCAATTAATTATTGTAAGGGTGAACTTTGGGGTCACTTTAATATTCTTAGAAAATGATTCCAAATTACCCTGTGGAAATATTATATCAATTTATACATTCATAATTGGGAAGCAAAGTAATATGTTTCTCCACATTCTTGCCCACATTTGGTATGATCATATAGAAGTTGCTAATCTGAAATGTAAACAAGCCATCTTATTTAAATTTCCATTTGGTTGGTTATTTGGGTTTCTTCTTTTGTGAACCATATATGTTATGGCAAAAATATTCCAGTTTTCTTTTTGGAAAAAATTACATTACAAAAGTAATGTACAGAAATCATAAAATTTCAGACAGTGTAGGAATTTATAACATGGCAAGTCCCGGTTCCCTGAATCAACCCCCTAACCTTGGGAAATTAATAGTCCTGACTGCATGGAGGTTATTTTTTCAAGATCTTCTAGACATTTTAAATACCCTCCATTTGTCCTTAAAAACTTCTGAAGGTTCAGTCTGGCTTTAGTATCTTCAAAGTATTTTGTTCAGTGATGTTTTTGCCTAATAAAGGTGGTAGGTTTATTTTGATAAATTGATCTTTTCAGAGATGCCATGTGGCCTAGTGGGCAGGTACTGAATTTGGAGTCCCCACTGACCACTCTCATGTCTCCCTGCACTCAGCAGGGTGTGTATGGACGGTGTGTTGGCCTTGTCTGGCTCTGTGCTGTTACCAGGATTGCTTTCTGCTTCTGACCTTAGGCTGCTGAGCAGGAAGGGCAGTGGCCAGAGGCAGAGGGGCTGCTGTTCTGCCAGCACCATCACCATTGCTTGGGTGACAGTAATGAATAGCCAGCATCTGCTCTGTAATATAACATAAACCTCATAACAGCTCTATGAAGTATAAAAATCTAATATTATCTCTGTTCTTCATAGCCTAAGATGTGGGTTCCTAGAGGCAGAACTATTTGCTCAGGGCCAGCAGATAGCAAGTTCTAGAGCCAAAGCTCAACCCCAGCCCTGCCAGGTACTGAAGTCACTTGAGATGTCAGCTGCTCACTCTGCAGATCCGCAGCTCTCTGCACGGCCTCTCCTGAGCCCTCTCTCCCTGTTGGCCTTTGTGCAGATGTGTTGGCCTGGTCCAAATGTGTCTAGGGAACTGGGGAGCCTCCAGTCAGTTCCCAGTTGTCTAAAGACTTGAGCAAGTTAGGGGCCAGGTAAAAAGACACATTTCTGGAGGGCTATGTCCCTGAATCGGGGCTCCTGAGTGAGTAGGAAGAGCATCTTTGCTTGGGCCATAAGGGGTGGTTGCCATGGCAGCAGCTATGGCAACGCTGATGCAAGTGCTGGCCCTGTTCCCACTGGAGCCCAGCTGGTGAGCTGGAAGCCCTGGAGGGGCCCAAGAAAACGGGGCTTACTCTGCCCTGTGCTTTAGATGGACCAAGTTTGGTAGAAACGTTTGGTAAGTAGCGCATAACTGACAATCAGAGCTTGTAGCTCTGGATTAGGTGGCTGGAAAAATCCTTACCTAACTTGGAGGAGCTCAGGGGTCAGAGCTGGAGTCCTGGCAGCAGGCTGTCTGGTCCTCCCTAAGCAGGCGTGAGGCGTGTCCACGTATGCACTCTCTGCAGCAGCCTCGTCTGCCTCAGCCCTTGGTCCACAGGCCCAGTGAGGATTAAATGAGTTAATCTGTGTAAAAAGCACAGCACAAATAGTCTTATTATGATGAAAATAGTAATAACACTTCCCTCTCTTACTCAGAATTGCCTCATGCCCCCACTTCCCTTTTTTCAGCTATCTTTGAGTCTGCCAGGATTTGGGGGGTGGTTTGCTGTTTGGCTAGTGCTGAAATCACCTCCGCTCGCTCAGCCTCCCTGACGTTACCTTCCTTTTCTGGCTCTACAAGTCTGATGCGGCGCCTCCCCCCCTGCCATATTTCACTGACAGTTTGGGAATAAACATGTTGTTATGTGTGGCCCCAGTCACTGCCAAATACAGCGTTTATGGAGCATCTAATTACCATGAGTCTGTGGTGGGTCCCGTATCAGAGTCAATAAACTGCTGTAAGTGATGCTGGCTAATTTTAGAATTTTTGGTGTTTTTAACTGTTAGAATCAACAGAACATTTATTAGAAATGCCTGTTCCCAAAGACCTATTTTTTAGCATCGTGATGTTCGTTTTGGAGAGGTTGGGCCATCTACATATGGATTTATTAGTTTCTAATCAATATAGAATTGAATAAAATATAAAGACTTTCTTCTCCTCTTCCCTGGGCAAAAAGACTTCATGGATCACCTGATAGATGAGGAAGGATGTTATCTGGAGATGATAATTTTTGAGTAATGGCTTCTCATATTTGAAAAACATGAATTTTTCTCTTTTATTTCTGATTTGGATATAGTTTGATAGAACAATTCCAAAAATAGCTTTCTTTCTTTTTTTTTTTTTTTTTTTATTTCTCTAGACAAAGATTGGTAGTTTTTAAAACATATCATCTAAGGGTTGTTTATTTGATACAAATCCTTTGAAAGCATTAAGAAACTCAGCCATTTAAATGTTTTAGTTAAAATTATACTTTATTGAAATTAATATGCATATAGAAAAGTGTAGCAATTAATCTACATGAATTTTTGTTTGCAGATGTAGAAAAATAAAAAAATAAGAGTATTCTCTGATTTTTTTTTCCTTTTGTTTTTTTTTTTGGAAGTTTTTGGCTTCTCTGATCTTTTTTATCGTTATTATTTTTCAAGTCCATTTGCACTTCATGCAAAGAGGAACCAACTCAGTAATATGGGCTCTGGGCCTGGGACACAGTAAGAATTTGAGTTTCACCAGTGTATGGTGCCCCATGATCACATTAATGTACACAGCTATGATTTAATAAAAAAAAATAAATTTAAAAAAACAAAAAAAACAAACAAAAAAAGGAATTTGAATTTCCATCTCCTCTGTGTTGTCACTGCTTCTCCAATGGCTTTAATATCTGTGTCTCTGTTCATGTACTCTGCAGCCAGACTGCCTGGTTTTATCCTGGTTCAGATATCAACCAGCTGTGTAATATTGGGCAAGTCACTTAACCTCTCTGAGCCTCAATTTTTTCATCTGTAAAGTGGGAATAGCAAAAATACCTACTCACAAAATTGTTTTGGGGACTGAATGAGTTAATATTTATTAAATATTTAAAACAGTGTCTGGCACACAGTGAGCCCTCTATAAGCATTGATTTTTTAAAAAGTAAACCTTAAAAACATTCTGTAACAGAGAGATTGAAGGTTCCTCTAGACCATAAGTTAAAGGTCGGTGGTACTGATGAATCGGGGTGCCCATGACCTTATCCCATATCCATCTCATCAGTGGAGAGCTGCTATTTCTTATTTCAACAAGAGGAAGAAACCCTCAGTGTTGGCTCATGGGAAGGTAGAGAATGAACGAGGAGTCCTGGTTAAAAAAATACAGCTCGAGAAAGAACAGGCTCTCCCCAGGCATAACTTTAGAAAAACAACAATCTGCTGCTCTTGATTAAAGGGTACAAAACTAATTATCCTTTCCGGAGGGATGTGAGGCTGCTCTCTGCTGGGCTGTGACCTGGAGGTGTAGGATGTGGATTTCCTTAGGATGTAATGAAGCCTTTCCCTCTGAAAAATGTGTGATGATTCAGATGTATGTGAGGTCAGGGGGCGGGGGGAGGGAGAGCAATCCCCTTGTTTTTAAAAGCAGCCCCTAAACACTACAGAAACATCATTTGCTGGTCAGCACTTTGAACATAAAAAATAATCTTCTTAAATTAGACCTCTCTTACAAAACATCCCTTCAAAACTTTCTGTAATTTTTGCTAATTACACCAGCTTGCAATTAGCTCAAATGTTTGAAGTTTGGTGCCACCATCCCGCCACCAGTGATGCGGATCAGAATGCCAATGAGGTGGTAACCGGGAAACACGTTTTTGTGTGTGTGCTGAATAAAAACCAAGTGTATTAATTCTAGTTTCTTTAGCTGAGGCAGGAAAACAAAAAATTCCGTCTTGGGATAATTTGTGTGTGATATTTCTCATTGTCGTTCATTTCTTTCTTTCTTTCTTTTTTTTTTGGAAACAGAGTCTCACTATGTCACCCTTGGTAGAGTGCTGCGACATCCTAGCTCACAGCAACCTCAAACTCTCGGGCTTAAGCGATTCTCTTGCCTCAGCCTCCCAAGTAGCTGGGGCTATGGGTGCCCACCACAACATCTGGATATTTTTTGGTTGTAGTTGTCAATGTTGTTTGGCAGGCCTGGGCTGGATTCGAACCCCACCAGCTCTGGTGTATGTGGCTGGCGCCCTAGCCACTGAGCGACAGCACCAAGCCATCTCCTTGTCTTTTGTACCGTACTGTCAGCCTGTACCATTTGGCTATAGTTTGCGAGAAAGCTCAAGGAAGTCTTACAACTGTTTATTGACATCACCATATTCCAGGTGTCTAGAGGGGTGGAATAAAGCATTGAAAAGGTGACGGAGTGCCTGTCCTCAGGGAGCTCATGTTTTAATGACTGCCGTGGACTGAAGATGCCCAGGCTCTCTGTCAGCTTATAGTTTATACAGGTAATGCTTCTAGGTAATCTTTGGACAAGGATCTCTTGGCTCTCATTCCCATCTCTGTATGTTTCCTCGTCAAGTCACCAGGGACCTCTGCTTTGCCGAATTCTACGTGTATTTCTCCATCTCCCTACTTTGTGAGATAGTAGCCTGCTCCCTCCTTGAAACACTTTCTTCACTCTGCCTCTGTGCCACCCCTTCTTCTCTTGGTTTTTCTGTTCCCTTGGTGGGGCTCTTCTTGTGTCTATAAGCCGATAGCTTCTGAATCCAATCTCTAGTGCTTTCTATGCAGCTGCCAGTGCCACATCTCCATTTGGGGGTGGGTACTGTTTCAAGGGTGATATATCTGCTCTTGACTTTTGCCTCCCACAGGCCTCTGTCTTCCCAGTTGTTCAGGTTAAAATTCTCAGAGCATCCTTTAATTCTCTTCTATTTGGCCCACTATACCCAATCTGCCAACTGATCCTGGTTCTTACCTTCAAACGAGTTCAACCACTTCTCACCTTCTCGTCACCTGCACTGCCACCAGTTCCTGCCATCCCTTTCCTGGGCTACTGCAGGGGCTTCAACTTCCCCCGTACCCCTGTCTGGCCACCTGGCACTGCTCACTCCTTATAGCATTGAGAACGGTCCTTTTAAAACTTAGATGAGGTTTCTCTTCTGCTCAGAATCCTCCAGTGCAGTGGTTCTTAACCTTCCTAATGCCACGGCCCTTTAATACAGTTCCTGTGGGTCGCGACCCACAGGTTGAGAACTGCTGCTCTAGTGGCTGCCTGTCTCACTCCAAAGACTTTGTGGTAGACAGACTCTTACCACCCACTTCTGGCCCCTTGCGTGACCTCCTCTGCTCTCAGCTCACTCCTTACCCGACTCCAGCTATACTGGCCTTGCTGCCCCTCAGTGCTGCTGCAAGAACTTTGCATATGCTGTCCCTTCCACCTACGACATGCTCCCCGTCCTGCAGATCTCTGTTTAAACATCACCATGAGCACTGTGTATGGAATAGCAGCCACTGCCATGATCCCCCTCGTCCCCCACCTGCCTTATTTTTTTCCATAGAAGTTATCACTTCCCAGTGTAAGCTCAAGAGAACAGGAACTGTGTTTTGCTCTCTGCTGAATTGCTGTTCCTAAAACAATGCCGGGCACATAGTAGACCCCCAGCAGATATTTAGAGCTAATATTTATTGTACACTCCGTGTGAGCCAGATAGCAGGCAGGAGGCTTTATGGGAATTATTTATTTACTCCTCAGAGCAACCCTATGAAGTCCAAGGCTCATCATTATATCCATTTTCAAGTTGGAAATGGAAGATTTGGGAAGTTGTATAACGAGGCCAAGGTAACTTTTTGGATTTGGGCTTGAACCCAGGTCTTGTAGACTGCAGAGCCCATGCTCTGGCCACTTACCGTTGTCTCTCCGTGGGGGGCTGACTTTGTTCTAGAAAGGTCGACAGTATCTGACCATGGACTTGAAACACAGAAATGGGCAGGAGCTATGGTGCATTTGTCAGGATGGGATAGCGTCTCTCAGGAGTGTTTGGGATCTTAATTTACTCTGAACAGTGATGGCATTTTGCAGGTGCTTTCTCCTGGATGAGGAGCTAACACAGGAACCACGCCACAGTTAGTGCAGGGAAAGTCACAGATAGTCCAAGGTCTCTTAAACACCCCAGGGGCCCATGTTGGAATCCAATCTTCCATCTCTCACTGTATGGCAAGTGTTCCTTCTGATGCCATTCATCTGCACAGCTGCAGACGGAGGAGTCAGCTGGCATATGGGGGCCCTTTTGTTTAGAATTTAGAATCCAGCTCAGCCCAAGAGAGGCCTCGGGAAAGAGGCGACTGAGGTGGAGGGCCCTGAGTGATGCTTCAACAATGGAAATTGTTCTCTCTTTCTGTCCTTCTCAAGTGTATCTGGTTGTACTCTGTTCCTTACAGTATGCTGCTGCTGACCACAGACTTTCTGAGGGCAGCACCAGACATTCATCTTCTACCTACTTATTAAGAACCTACTAAGAGCAAGGACTACAGTGACAGTAGTCAGTCCGAGCCATAGAAGTCTTGGGGGCTCTCATTGTGCTCCTTCTGTGTGCCAGGTACTGAGAGCTTTACATATACATATTAAGTCATCTACTCATAATAGCCCTGTGAGGGAGTCTTGAACTGGGGATCAGAGAGGTTAAGTCACTTGTCCAGTGTCACACAGCTAGTGAATGGGAGAGCGGGCTCCAGCAACCATGCTCTTAACTATTGGGTTGAATTTCCTCTATATTGCACCACTTGGGAATCACTGAAAAGTTACCATGAGTAGTTTTCCTTCTGGAAGATTGTGCTCGTGAAAAGTTCTAAAGATACAAGCTTTGCAGGAAGCTAAAATGGAAACAGCAAAATGTCTCATGAGATGGGAGCAGAAGATGGACCAGCTGTTGCTGCTGATTCTCTGAGCACAGAGACAGGGAGCGGGGGTGGGCAGGCGGAAGTGAAGACAGCCAGAAGGTATGGGAATTCTTATCATTGTTGAATGACTCAAGTAAATGGGACTTGTAGGGCTGATCTCTCACAAGTCCTGATAAAACTTCACGACAAAGCCATTTTCATCAATCCCCAGGCTGCACAAAAATGCTTCTTTTCTTGGCTTTTATTTACCGAATTCCATCTTCTGGAGTAGTTAATAGGATTTTATTTCACATCATTATTCCATGACGATTTTTTTCCATTAAATGTATTTAAAAAATTTTGCCTGACAGTATTTTTATTTCACCTATACTTTTTAAAGATTGTGGTAAAACACATGTAAAATATAACCATTTAAACCGTTACCAAATTTTAACCATTTTAAAGCATATAAAAATTCAGTGGCATTAAGTATATTCACAGTGTGTGCACCCATCACCACTATATGATTCCAGAGGCTTTTGGACGCCGCAGAAGAAGACGTGTCCCTATTAAGTAGGCACTCCCCATTCCTTCTCTTTTCCTAGCCTCTGACAACCACTAATCTCCTTTCTAAGCAGATTTGTCTGTTCTGGACATTTCACATCTATGGAATCACACAAGATGTGCCTTTTGTGTCCGGCTTCTTTTTCTTTGCATAGTATTTTTGAGACGCTTCTAAGTTGCCGCACGTACTTCACTCTTTGTTAGGGCCAAATGATATTCTGTTGTACAGACATATCACATTGGGTTTATCATTCAGCAGTGGATGGACATTTAATACACACCTTTTAAATATAGTTACTATGGTACCAGCGACGTGCCAGACACTTTGCCATATGCTCTGTCCTGAGTATTCATATATAAAGAACTCTTACATACCAGTCAATAAGAAAAAAATAATACTGATTTACATAAATGAGCAAATGACCTGAAAAGGCATTTTGTAGAAGAAGAAAATACAAATGTAATAATTTCATAAGTTTAAAAAAAATCATTTCAATCTCTGCTTTTCAGTTAATTTTGGAATTAGTTTGAACAAAGTAGTGCTATATTCAGGGCAGCTTACAGAAGCTCGTGTGGGCGAGTCCTCACTTGGGGAAGAGTCACCTTGGTTGTTCCATTCAGGTCCTGTACGTTTGTGACCTGGAGATCTTCTTCCTTGGTTTTCTCAGATATAGTACTTATCACCTCTTAACACCTTTGTGAAATGTTTTGCTTTTTTGGATGTTTCCGAATTCAGATGGATATTAAAGTCCTTTTGGAGGGTGCCTTGTGTTTTCCATAAGCGTCTCAATTTATATGTTTTTTTTTTGCTGGTCACCAACTGCTGAGAATACAGTAGATTTTCATAGTCAAAGACTCTTTGAAATGACAGGTGTCATTTTTCTGTGCTATCCAGCAAGGTGGTTATAGGCCACATATGAGCAGTTGAAACATGGCTGGTGCCAACAATTATACTTGTTGTAAGTATAAGATATACTTTGGATTTTGAAGATTTAGTATGAAAAATGTTAAATGTCTCTAACATTTTTTCTTACTGATCACATGGGGGGTTTTCTGTTTTGTTTTTTTTTTGTTTGTTTGTTTTTAGAGACAGAGTTCACTTTATTGCCCTCAGTAGAGTGCTGTGGTGTCACAGCTCACAGCAACCTCCAACTCCTGGGCTTAAGCGAGTCTCTTTCCTCAGCCTCCCACGTAGCTAGGACAGCAGGTGCCTGCCACAACACCTGGCTGTTTTTTTGTTGCAGTTTGGCAGTGGCCAGGTTCGAACTCGCCACCCTTGGTCTATGGGGCCGGTGCCCTACCCACTGAGCCACAGGCACTGCCCCATTACATGTTAAATGGATAATATCTGATTATTTTGGGCTAAGTAAATTATATTATTAGAACAAAACTTATCTGTTTCTTATCTGTGACAAATATAAAATTTAAATTATATAATATGTGGCTCATATTAATTAAATATTCCTTTCATTTCCTTTCCCTTTCCTTTTCCTCTTCCCTTTCCCCTTCCCTTCCTTTCCCTTTTTTTCATGACAGGGTCTCGCTCTGTTGCCTGGGCTAGAGTGCAGTGGCATCTTCATAGCTCACAGCAACCTCAAACTCCTGGGCTCAAGTGATCCCTCTGGCTCAGCCTTCTAAGTAGCTGGGACTATAGCCACCCTCGACCACACCTGGGTGATTTTTTTCTACTTTTAGTAGAGATGGGGGTCTCACTCTTGCTGAGGCTGTTTTCAAACTCCTGGCCTCAAGCAATCCTCCCATCTCAGCCTCCCAAAGCGCTTGAATCATAGGCATGAGCCACTGCATTCAGCCAACATTGCTATTCTTAAAAAAAAAAAAAAAGCTGGCAGTGGGTAGAAAATGGGCAAGAGGACTCTGAATGGACCTATATGACTTCACTGCTGTCAGAGTCTTGAGACTGCCCCCCCTTCCCAGGCCACATGGGGTCTGGATGCCTGCAATCTCCTCCCAACTTGTCTCTCTGCTTTCACTCCAGACCTCTGACTCTCTATTTCTCTCTTTCTAGCCGGAGGGATCTTTCTAAAAGGCCAATCTCATCACATCATTCTCTGCTTTATAACTCTTCTGTGGACTCCCTCACCCCACACCCAAACTCTGGGGGCCTGCTCAGGCCTGCCCACCTATTTAGCCTCATTTCATGCCTCCCTTCCTCCATCCTCACCTTCCAGGGCCTTTTCATAAGTGTTCTTATAACTTTCACTACATGCAGAATGTATTTTCACCATAAAAAACTAACAAGTGCATAATGTAAGACAATGCCCACATTGATGCTGACCAGCCCAACACTGTCAACAGTTAGGATGTGCTCATCCAGGCCCCGCCTTTGTGCACACAGAACTGATTCTGTATATTTGTATAACATTCATCTCTGTATCCACTATGCAAATTTAAACATTAACATTAGACACATTTGTTTCAGATTTGTGTATGAAAGGAAATGAAAGGTTACAGGTATAGATGAAGCCTTCTGGGTGTCCATCCAGGCCCTTTGCCTTCTTTCCCTGGGGGTAACCTCTTTCTGCAGTAGATACTGCCTTTCATTTGCAGTTTTAGATTTTTACTACATTTATATGTGGATATAAACAATGGAGTATTATTTTGGTATTACTAAATGGTATCGTATCATATCCTTTATAATTTTTGCAACTTGGATTTCATCTTTTTTTTTCTTCCGTTTCTTATGAGATTTTTCACTAATATATAGTCCTGTGTTATCTTTCATTGTTAAAAGTGAATACAGCCTCATGTAATCTGTTTCCTTATTGTCAGACATTTAAGTTTTCACTCGTTTTCCAGTTCTTCATATATGCCATACTTTCTTTACTTCTTAACTCGTGACTTCTTATATTCTCTGAAACAGTTTGTATAAGATTGGAATGATATGGTTTTTAGCATTTTTTTCTGTTTTTGAAAATTTGATAGAATTCATTAGTAAAACTGTCCAGGCCTGACATTTTCTTTCATTTATTTCCTAGTTATAGGGCTATTCAGGCTTTTTATTTCTTATTGAGATAAGTGTTTTTTTGTTTTTTGTTTTTGTTTTTGAGACAGGGCAGAGTGCAGTGGTGTCATCATAGCTCACTGCAACCTCAAATTCCTGGGCTCAAGTGATCCTCCTGTGTTGGCCTCCCAAGTACAGGTGACTACAGGTGCCCACCACCACACTGGACTAATTATCTTCTATTTTTAGTAAAGATTGGGGTCTTGCTCTTGTTCAGGCTGGTCTCGAACTCTTAACTTGAGGCAGTTCTCCCACCTTGGTCTCCCAGCGTGTTAGGATTACAGGCATGAGCCACTAAGCTCAGCCAAGACAATTTTAATGTTATATTTTTTTCTAGAAATTTATATATTTTATTTAAGTTTTCAAACTTAATGGCAAAGTGGTTGATAATATTCAAGTTTTAGTTTTTAATTTTAATTGCTGTTGAATCCGAGGCCCTAGTCTCGACATTATCAGTGCCTTTTTAAACTTGACCAGCTTCGTCTATTTTGTTAATCTTTTCACCACTTGCCATTTTAGTGTGGTTTTCCTTTGGTCACCTGGTTCAATCCTTCTTCCCTTGTCAGGTCCCGGGGAGGCCTCATTTCTTCGGGGAGGACTTTCTGGTTCTTCAAACTTTGGTTGCACCCCTTTGGGACTTGCCGTTATCACTTTTTTTTTTTAAAGCAGCTTACCATGTTGTGATTTCTTTGAAAGGGAGAGGAATGTCTGAATGTCCTGCTGTGAGCACATGGAGGCAGGAGCTGGATCTGTTCACTGCTGGTCTCTAATATCTGGCTCTATGCCCAACATATAGTACATGTTCTACATTCTCCATAGTAGTAGAATATATAGTACATGTTCTACATTCTCCATAGGTGAGGGCTCTCTTTTAGGGTCCATTCTCAGCAGGACTGCTGCAGAGAGGATTCAACCCGTGACCACATGTTTGTATCAGCTGACCATTTCTGAGGGTCTGTGATTCTTTTTCCCCATAATTTATCAGGAACTAAAAAGTTGGAGTTGCAGCCATGCCATGAGTAGAATGAAGTTGGGTATGGCCTGATGAGCTACAGAAACACATTTTTGGGTGATGCCCTTGTATTTTTGTTTAAGAGAGAGACAGGCCAAAGTGATGAGCTTTCTATTCTGCAAACTCCCTTTCACAGTAAGCTTCTCCACAAAGAATTGAGTCTTCATCTGCCTAAATGCCTGCCAGTTTATCCTCAATCATATACTAAAAACAGAGACTAGAAAACATTTAAGTGAAAGAAGCCATCGCCTTCTCAAGTGGTCCAATCAGAATAAAAATGTCTGACACGGGCAGCATCATATTCTGCACAAATTTCTCTTCTATTTTTCCAGTGATTCTCCAGTTGTCCTCATGGATAGAGAAAGGTAAAACAAAAGAACTAAAAGGAATGTTTTGTCAGCAAAATGCTCTGCTTGGAGAATTCAGACACTAATGTACTTAAAACATATATAACATGCTGGCAAAGGTGAGATGGAAAGGCCTTTGGGAAGGGAAGGAGAAGCCAGGAAATTAGAGTGGGAAGGAGGAGTCTCTTTCTCTCTCTCTCTCTTTTTTTTATTTTATTAAATCATAGCTGTGTACATTGATGCAATCATGGGGTTCAATGTGCTGGTTTTATATGCAATTTGAAATGTTTTCCTCAAACTGGTTAACGTAGCCTTCACGGCATTTTCTTAGTTATTATGTTAAGACATTTATAGTCTACACCTAGTAAATTTCACATGTACCCTTGTAAGATGCACCATAGGTGTGGTCCCACCAATTACTCTCCCTCCACCCATCCTCCCTCCTCCCCTCCCCTCCCTCTTCCCTTTCCCTTTCTTCCTGGGCTATAATTGGGTTATAGTTTTCATAAAAAAGCAATAAATTGGTTTCATAGTAAGACTGAGTACATTGGATACTTTTTCTTCCATTCTTGACATACTTTGCTAAGAAGAATATGTTCCAGCTCCATCCATGTAAACATGTAAGAGGTAAAGTCTCCATCTTTCTTTTTAAGGCTGCATACTATTCCATGGTGTACACATACCACAATTTATTAATCCATTCGTGGGTGGATGGGCACTTGGGCTTCTTCCATGACTTAGCAATTATGAATTGGGCTGCAATAAACATTCTGGTACATATATCTTTGTTATATTGTGGGAGGAGTCTCTTTTAATGGTTACATCCTGTTGAGATCTGTGGCCGTGTTGTTACCTAACACAAATATTCATGGCACATTGAAGCCTTCATTTTAGTTTATGTATATTTTATCTACTCTGTAAAAATTAGGTGTAAATTTCATTGGCCCTCCAACACAAGCCTCACAGACTGATAATGGTAACTAACATTTACCCTTATTAGGTAAGAAGGAGTCTTCTCATAACCATAACAGGTAATTTGGGCACCTACTAAGTGCTAGGCTTTCTTAAACATTTTATACAGTACAATAGTTTAATCCTTCAATTTTGTGAAAAGAGATTATTATCTCCACTTCACAGGTGAGAAGGTAGAGGCTTAGAGGGAGTAGAGGGTAGACAACCTGCTTGAAGTAGCCCAACAAGAAAGGGAGGGTGCTGCTGTTAGGACCCCAACTTGGTTCCACCCTGAGTACCATGTTCTCAGCCCCACACAGTGCTTGGACAGCAGAAGTGGTCTCAATGTTCTCTTCTGAAGCTCATACTCTTAGGAGCTATTCTGGAAATGTTTGCTAACCCTCTTCTCAAGGTGATGAGAAAGAGTCACATTTGTTTTCACGTGGTGGGAAAATATGTCCCATGCCAGCCCTGAGGCCTGTTGATGTTGACCTCATTCTGTTCAATTCCAGACACACACCCTCGAAGGTGAGATCATTCCCTAAATCCACCTGGAATCTTTTGATATTTCACTCCTACTGAGGGCATTTCCCCATTTTGCTATGCACTTTTCTAAGGGTGGAGAGCTTACCATTTTTCCTTTCCACCTTTCTTGGGGTGGCAGCCCCCTCCCAGCTTGGCAGTTTCTTTCTTGCTGCTTGCCTACCCCTGGCTTTCCCCTCAGACCTTCTGGGGAGGTCTGTACTTACTGCTCAGCGTTGTCCTAGTGACTTTTGCCCGACACAGGGCCCTGCTTCCTAACCACATACGTACATGCACGCAGGCCTGGCTCACATGAGAAACCTAAGGGCTGGGCACAGACAGTAGACCCTCCTCCAAGCACTTTCCAGAAGCCCAACTGTGTATCTTTGTGTCTGGGAAACCTGTAGAACCAGGTGCCATTTTCCCACTTGGACTTTTGCTGACCGTGCAAGGACATTGCTTGTAAAACAGAAGACATATACCCAGGATTGGGCGGACCCTCCCTTGGTGAGGCCCTGGCATTGAAGTTTCCATGATGTTATACGTCATGCTGCCAGAGTCGCTTACTGGCTTCATGAAGGAGCCTTTTCATCAGGATGGTTCTCATTCCCTGAAGCTGTTTGCTAAAGCCACTTGCTAGTGTCTGGCTGGGGAGAAGGAGGAAACTTCAGGAGGCTCTTATGATACTGAGTTAGCATTGTTAAAAGGGACCCCAACTAATGGGACTGATTCAGAAGTCCAGATGGTTGAGGGATGTATCAGGGGTGGGGAGGCTAAAAATTAGGGACAGCCCTTTTCTTGTTAGGACTCCTGGCAGTTTCTGCAGCTGAGAGGGGGCACCCACATTGCCCAATAGTGCTCCAGATTAACAGATTTGCTCTGATGCTTTTTTTTTTGGCTATAAGGCCTATCAGTGTGAGGCCCTGCTGAACTCATGCCCTCCCACAAGGAGCCTCCAGGTAACATTCTTTCAAAATCATGCCGTGCCCTGTTGGTGGGACTTCTCTTCATTGGAGAGGGACTGCATCTTCTGGATCTAAAGTCATACACTTCTGGGTTTGGTGAATCTTAACTTGGCCATTCACCAGCTGTGATTTCTGGCATGTGGTCTAACCTCTCTAAGCCTCAGTTTATCACCTCTATAAAATGGGATAATGGTTATATCATAACATTATATAATGTTATATAAAATTATATTATGAGATAAAGTTATACTATTTATTTTAAAATGTGTAATGCCATTATAATAACATTACATATAAAACATTATATAACACCATGATAATGCCATCTGTATGTCATGTGTTAGCATTGTAATGTAACATAATACCTATCTTTTAAGGTTATTGTGAGACTTAGATTATGTAGGTAAAGTGCTTAGTCCCTGGCACACCAGGAAATGCATTACTGTTAATTATTATAGTAGTCAACAATATGTGTGATCTTCTGTGGATTGCAACATGTAAGGCAAAGACACATCTTAAAATATCCTGGTATATGTTGTTGCTTTGGAAGAAGTGAAGCTCAAGGATAATTAGGAAAGCAAAGCCCTGTTATAACCCAGGAGGGGAGGAGGAGTAGCCAGGGAGAAGTATTATTGAAAAAAAATTTTTTTTTTAAGGCAGAAGTTTCTTTTCTGAAGAACTTAGGCCAACATGTTACTTAATAGAAAGTATTAAATATAAATAACCACCCACATGTTCTCTGTTTATCTTGAGATTTTATTAGCCTGGGTTTTTACTGTTGTACATGAAGATGAGGAGGAGGGTGAGGCAGAGGAGGAGGCCTGACGTAAAGGCTGGAGTTTCCATATGGCTGTGAGTTTGTGAGTTGCCCCCAGCTCTTGTGCGTTAATACTGTGTCCAGGTTTGAATGCTATCCTTGGATCTAGGGCTTTGGAAGGGAAAGGGAATGGTGCCATGTGGACATCTGTGAGAACTTGGCAATGACAACACCAGAGTTAGAGCCCTCATCTCATTTTGACTCTACACAACACCAGAGTCAGAGCCCTCATCTCATTTTGACTCTATATAGAGGATAGTATTTGCCCTGTTTTCCACAGGGAAAACAAAACTCAAGAAATGAAGCCTCATATTCAGGGCCACATGCTAATAAACTATCATGAGATTTCAGGTCAGACAACTGAGATTAGAATCCTGATTTCAGCTGTGTGATCATAATGAAATCACTTCATCTCCTTAGGCCTCCATTTTCTCATCTATTAAATGGGCATAATGCTGCATCGTAGCTCACAAGGTGAGAGTCAGGGAGATTAACTATAAACAGTATTAGCATATGCTTTCTGATGTGCTCAATACTTGTTAGCTGCTGCTATTATTGCAATGACCTTGTATTTTATTTATCTCTTTTGTGTGGTGGAGCCAGCCAAGACTTTTACACAGGTCTGATTTACCACAAAGCCTGCCCTGGTCACTACGTGCTTTCTGCCTTGTGTGGCTGCTGATTACAGCAGAGAGGTCAAGGCAAAGGTGACCATCATGTAGCCAACATCCTTTTGGTATCTCAATGACTAAAACCCCAGGAAAAATCCAACATGGATCCTTTTCAGAAATGCTTTTGACTAATTACGAAATCCAAATATTCATATTGACAGATATCTTGCATTTTGGGGGGGAGTAATTTGTCGCTCCATAAAAACATTGAGAAAGGTATCCCTGTAGGCATGTTGGCAGTTACAAATTTTGATTCAATTTACAAGAAAGAAATAAGGTGCTTCTGGTGTGCCTGGAGCCTCTTTGTATGACCTGATCTGACTTGAAGCTGCATCCATTCCTTCTGAGGAGAATGATTCATGTCGAGCGATTAGTAGGTAAGGAAACTGGCTTTGGCTTGTTAGGCAGTGGCTACATGTCCTGTTGATCATCCTTTAAAAATCTGGAGCTCAAATGTGACCTTCGTGGAGATGCTGGGACTCCGTGGTGTGTGCGTAAGAGGGAGAGTTCTGGGTTGAGCCAAAACTGTAAACATCACTGGATAGCGTCTGTTTGGGAATTGTTTCTATGAGAAAAATCAAGACAAAGATTGGGAGTCTTGTCTGACTTTTTGACAGTTTCCAGTTTCCAGGTTGTGTTTTATATTTTATTTTGTGCAGGTGAAGTGTTGCCTATTTTAAAAGACTCTGGAGCTTTCCTCCTAGGGCACTGGGGAAGGAGTTTGAAGTGAATTTGGCTGCTGTGGATTGCAGAGCTGTAGAAAACTTCAGCTGGCCATTTCTTGAGGCATCGCTCTTTTTGATAAGCCTGCATTGAGAACTAGTGATTTCCTCTAAATATTCAACCACTGAATAATGAACCCTTTGTCTTTTCTCTTCTAGGGCTAAAAGGCAGCGGCAAAACAACTTTCCCATGTTTCCCTCTCCTAAAGCCTGGAATTTCAGAGGGGTAAGTGTTTGCCCTGGGTAGCTCCTTCTATTAAATGTGCTATTCCAGATACATGCTCCTACCTCAAGAGAGGATACTATTGGGGTTGGCTTTACTAATCCAAATGTCCACTATGAAAGTGTCTGTGCCTTACAACTTGAGGAAGTCACGTTTGCAGTGGTGATTGTGGTTTAAGTAAAAAATCCAAGTAGGCCAATAAGCTTCCATTGTCATTTGCCAACGCTGTAGGTCTTAGGTTACAGGAAACATCTTGTGAAAAAGCCAAGAGGTTTCAAGCTTGATGAGCAGGGCACTGGGGCTGTTTTCTTTGGAACTTGGAGGGAAACAGTATACAATGAAGGAAGAAAGAAATCAGAAACGTGTATTTTGTTAATATGTAGTTTTATGCCTTCATGGGAAGCTTTGTTTTCCAGAAGGAGAAGTCTATAAACTTTTAAACAGATTTTAAAGGGAATCATAAAATTCTATTCATAAAGTAATAGACTTTGTGCTTGAGAGCTAAAGGAAGGGTCAGATTAAACCTCCTTCTGATATAGTTGTCTTTGACATAGTACCGATAATGATAATCATGTAGTCATGATAGTCTGATAGTCTAATGATAGTCATAATGTATGGAGGTCCTACTGTGTGCTAAAATGATTTCCAGTGCTGCCCTTGGGAACAGACCCTTGCATCTGTAGAGAATACTCTGAGCTCTGTTGCACCTGCTAGCCTTTCTTTGCACATGTGGTTCCTTCTGTCCAGAGCACTGTCTTCCCCACCCAGCACTGCACTCCTACACACACTGCCCCTGGCCCACCCACTTCATCCACTGGGTCTAAACCTTGATATCACCTCCTCTGGGAAGTCATCTGGACCACTCCCTGAATCTGAGCTTGAGGCCCCTTCCTTGTATCCCTGTACTTTCTTACCCTTGTACATAGTTAGCACTTATTGAAATTCAAGATTGGAAGCCCTAAGCATGAAGTGTGTTGAGACTGGTCAGTGACTCTTGTTCATTACTATCCTGGGGCTACCACAGCCCCAGGCACAAGCGTGTCTAATTACTTTGTTGGATGAATGAATAGAACAAATGGATGAATAAATTTCTCACATTCATCTGACATAAGATCCACATGTTGCCTTTAGATTGGGTTTCAAATTCAAGTCTTTAGTCTTTTAAATACTGTTCTGACTAGTTCTATTCACACTTCAAGATCCCATGTAGATCTCAGTCATTTTTCCCAAGTGTCTTATTAAAAATAAATATAGATCATGGCACTATGTTAGCTCAGGTTGCAATATGCTTATCATTGAGTACAAAGGGAAATGTGTTGACTTCTGAAATAGATATGCATATCTTACTGAATGCAAGTCATGTACCTCCTAAATTGTTTATAGATGTATGGATAATATCCCCATTTCTCAAAATGTGCTCATTTGGATGATCATAACCATTAAGTGAAAAAAGGATTATTGGACACACCAAATTAAATATCCTCACTGCTGCAAGACTTGTCAGTGCCTTTGATGCGGTGATGTTCATGGAGACAGCATAAGGACAGTGGATGGATCTGAGCATTTTCCAAAGTCATTGATCATGAAACACTTTGCTGATGAAGGAGATCGTACACATTTTGGAATAGTTGACAATTATAGTCAGTTTCGAACTATAGAGAAATCAGGTCTCTTGCAAGTTAACCTTTTTGAAGGACTTTGTTAACATCCTCCTTCCGACTCAACAGTCCTTAGATTATCCAGAAACTTGTCAGTCTAAGGCTACCTGAAACAATTGATTACCCTTCCTATGGCCATGAGAACCTGTCAGCTGTTTTTCCTTGAAAAATATTTTGTGCATATTCCCTTAAAAAAAATCTACAACCCTAGTTTATGGAATTTGCTTCTCAAAGGGACTTATGAGATACATACTTTGTTGTAGTGACCCACTGTTTGCCGATCCTTGGCATAACTCTCTAAGACCAGGGTAATATTTAGAATTAATAATTCCTGGCTTGAGCCAGAGCAAGACTGCTGTCTCTAAAAATAGCCGGATGTTGTGGTGGGCACCTGTTGTCCCAGGTACTTGGGAGGCTAAGGCAAGAGGATCCCTTAAGCCCAAGAGTTTGAGGTTGCTGTGAGCTATGACACTATGGCACTCTACCTAGGGTGTCAAAGTGAGATTTTATCTCAAAAAAAAAAAAAAAAAAAAAAAAGAATTAATAATTCATTGCAGTAAAAAACTCTGCCCCTGGCTTCTTAAACCAAGTAAGTGTCAGAATCTAATGCCACGTTGATTTCAGGTTCCTGTCAACCCTCAAAGTCATACTCAGCTTACAAGATTTTCCCCAATAGTAAAAATCATTTGAGTAAATAGAGACTATTAGTTGGTTAAGTCAATTGTAGTGTTCTTGGTCTCCTGTCCTTGCTTTGATTTCTTCTGGGCCTTGGGGCTTACTAGTGAAGTTAGATAAACTGAGTCAACTAGATGATTTGGTGCCTGGCCAAATGCCAGAGTCCTCTGTGGCCAAATTTATCTTTCTCCCCCTTGAAGTATAATCCTCTGTGACATGGTGGAGAGGTGGAGGGAACCCAACCAAGTAATAACACCCTTATTCCCAGGCAGCCCTCACTTTGTCATCATCATTATGGAAACTGAAATTAGAGATTGAGAAGGACCCAGAAGCTGATACATTTTCTATAATGAAACTTGACTCGCAGGTCTGTTAGACTGGGCTCTGCAAGCTGTTCTAGGGCAGGGTTCACTTTTAGTGAATACTTTGTTTTCTTCTTTATCTAGAAAGGAAGGTTTCATAGTCAAAATGCTAGGAAATATCCCATATTTATATATGTGGCAGAGAAAACCGTTATATTATAAGCATTCACAATTGTATTCCTCTTTAGTGTGCAAAGGAAAAGAATGTGGTGTTCGTTACCCAGGCTCTAAGCATTTGTAAATTTGAGGTGGTGATGCGATGAGAAATGGTTTGGAAAAGGCAAGAAGAGCAGGCACCACATTGTTCCACATGAGGAGTGAAGAGGGAGACTTGGGCAAGACCTAGGTGCTGAGGACTAGACATTTGGGAAAAGAGAGAGATTTCCAAATAATGACCGTCTTGTTGGATGAGCTGTATTGCATCCCCTTCCTTGACTTTCCTGTATTTGTCCTTAAACTATTAGGAATCACATTTGTGGTTTTCCTTTTAGAGTGTTTGGCTGCAGGGAGGTCAGAAAGGACCCTCGACACTTAGATCACTCCTCCTCTTTAATTACCAGGAGGCTAACTCCTTCCTGGGTCACCATTGTTGTTAACTGCAGGATATGGTCAGCCCTTCGGTTCCTGAGGTTGTCTAAGGAGATAGGGCCCCTGGGCATCACTGAGCCTCTGGGACTTCTCTGTCCTCCCAGGTGAGGGGTGGTACTGTGCCTACCTCTTACCAGACGCAGGGGTGCTGCAGATACACCCAGGAAGACACGTATAGAGGATGGTTTGGGTTGGGGCATTAGGAGAAAACAAGAACAGAATGGGAGGAATTAGAAGGCCGAGGGAGATCAGATCCAGGGGGGTGTCTTGCTCCAGACAGGTCCTCTGTCAGGTACTCACTGCACATCTGGTCCCCATCTGGTTGGGGCAGTGCTGAGCTCATAATTTCCACCCTTCCTTGTGAAAATATTTGCTACAGTTCCTCCTGTTAACCAAGACACAGAAAGAGACAGAGAGACAGAGGAAGGGAGAGAGACAGCGAGCAGGAGACAGTGGGAAGTGTGTGGAGACCCTGAGACTCAAGGAAGAGTCAAAGAGAAAACTCACCTTAGAACTGTAAAAATCTCAGGAGCGAAGCTCCTCCGTGGTCTATGCATTAACTAGGAAATGCTTGGTAAGGATCTTCTATGTACAAGACATTGTTTTAGGTGCCAGGACTGAGGTTTCAATTCTATATTAACCAAATTTCAGAACTTTTATTGTCTTGCCTCCTTCTCTCTTTTATTGTTTTGTCTTGTCTCTGTAGTCTGGTCTTTACTTTTGTCTAGGCCATTTGTGAAGAAATTTCTAAACTCTGGGACTTAGAAGGTACTTTGGGCATTGTAGACGCAACTTTTAATTTTTAAATGAGGAAAAAAAATCCTAGTGTATTACTTAGGACTCTGATTATGTGATAGAAGCTCAATTAAAACTAGCTCAAGCAGAAAACGGAATTGATTGCACATGTGACTAAGGTGGGCAGGCTATAGGCACAGTTGTATCCAGGGATACTTTACTCTCTGGGTTTGTCTAATTGTCTCCTATTGAACATGAATTTTTTTTGAGGAATAGCATAAATAGCCATCCATTTCTTTTCTTTTTTTAATTGTTGGGGATTCACTGAGGATACAAAGATCCAGGTTACACTAATTGCATTTGTCAGGCAAAGTCCCTCTTATAAATGTGTTCCTCCCCTAAGAGGTCATACATTTCTAGAGGAAAGAAAGAAGATTTGTTTCCAGAGTCCGCATATGAAATCCCTGTGTAGTGCTCTAATTGTCCAGGCTTGGGTCACATAGCTGCATCTTGGCCAATTACTGTGATCAAGACTATGGGGTTCTGCGATTGGACAGACATTGATCATGCTTCTCCCTCTGTGGCCAGAGAACCAGTTGGGCGGGGTTTTGCATCTGGCAGCTCTGCTAGTGCCACCCGAGATGGGGAAAGGATAGGTACTCAAAGGAAGAGTTTGGTGCTATTGCCAAAAGGGAGTCTTTCTGTCTCCTGGACTGACAGGAAATAATGGCGACTACTCCTGAGGGTTGCTCAAAGTGGAGGGAGATTGAGACCTTGTCTTCTGGGCGTCCTGCATCTTCTCCACACTGCCTTGACCCGTCCCATGCTCTGTGTTGAGAAGTTGGCAAAACCTCAGTGTAGCTAAAGATTTCTTGAAGGTCACACTGAGACCTTCATGACTCAGTAGAGTGACAGAGTCTCTAACACTCCAAACACAGCAGGCCTCACTAGTGTTTACTGTGGCCTTACTATCTCTATGCTGCAAAAGAAGACAACAAACCTTTCTCTTCTGGGGAAGCCTCAGTCTGTACATCTCCTTCTGTTGATTGAACACCACTCCAGGCTAGGCTGTGGCAGTCCTGCTGGAAGGCAGCATTTGTTTCTATTTCAAAGATGAGGAAATGGAGCCCCTGTCTGCTAACTTGCCTAAAGTGCAGCCATAAAGCAGCAGAGTCAGGCTGTGAACCTAGGGCTTCCTGTCCCCAGGCCATTAGAACATATTGCCTCTTTAGAAGAAGGCTGATAACGCATACCTTGTCTTCAAAGGAAGTTAGACACAAAGATCTTTTTAGAAGTGCTAGAAACAGGGAATATCCTATCTTACACTTTTCATTACCCGGAATTCCTTTTGAGTTCTACTCTGTCAGACTTTTCTCTTAAAAGTTTTGATCTTCTCTACTACATTTATGAAAAATGGTTTTTTACCACTTTTGGTAATGGTAATAATGAAAAGAATAGCAATAACTCCATTAACCCTAAGCACCCAACCCCTAACATTCATTCACTTACATTCACAGGTACTGTGCTGAGCACTTTATATATTCATTACTTCCCAGAACAATCACAAGGGGTGGGTGTAGTTTGAGCCTCATCCTCATTTTTTTTGAGATGGAGTCTTACTGTGTCACCCGGGCTGGTCTCCAACTCTTGGGCTGAAGTGATCCTCCCTCCTCAGCCTCCTGAGTAGGTGGGATTGCAGGTGCAAGCCACCATGCCCAGCTCTTATCTTCATTACATATAGGAGAAAATCGACTATATAAATTTTCTATCACTAAGTAACAAATGACCACAGATTTAGTAGTTTAAACAACCCCACCAACAACCATCCATTAGGGCAGGGCGTGGCTGGATTCTCTGTTCACGGTCTCCTGAGACTGAAATCCATGATGTTAGTGAGGGCTGGGGTGTCATCTGAGGTTCAGGGTGTTCTTCCAAACTCATTTAGGCTGTTTGGAGATGTCTGTATCTTGTGGTTCCTTTTTCCTGGCTGGCTGTCAGATGGAGGTTGCTTTCTGTTTCTACGGGCCACTCTCAGATCCTGGCCATGTGGCCCCTCTATCTTCAAAGCCAGCAAAGGGGAATCTCCTTTGCATCAAATCTCAAACTTCAGATCTCTCTGTTGTCAGGAATAACAATTCCTTTTGAGGACTCACCAGATTAGATTAGGCCTACCCAGATTATCTCCTTTTCGATTATGTAAAAGTAAATGATTAGTAGTGGCTCACACTTAAAATCTTAGCACATTGGAAGGCTGAGGCAGGAGGATCACGTGAGGCCAGGAGTCTGATACCAGCCTAGGCAACATAGTGAGACCCTATCTCTATCACTGGACACGGTGTCATGCACCTGTATTCCTAGCTACTCAGGAGACTGAGGTGAGAGGTTGGCTTGAGCCCAGGAGTTTGAGGCTGCAGTGAGCTATGATCATGCCAGTCTTGGTGACAGAATGAGATGCTGTCCCTTAAAAAGAACTTAATAATTAATAACTTAATCTTGGGATGATAAGACTTGAAAGTCAAAATTATTCCTTGATCCATGGGCTGCAGAATGGATGTTGTGTTACCAGACATGAAAACAACATTAATCTCATTGTGCCTCTCCATCAGAGCTCTTGGGTGACCAGACCAGGTGCATTGTCAACAAACAATAATATTTTAAAAGAAATCTTTTTTTTTTCTGAGCAAAAGTTTTCAATGGTGCTTAAAATATTCAGTAAACTATGCTATAAACAGAAGTGCTGTCATCCAGGCTTTGTTGTTCCATTTCTAGAGCACAGGCAGAGTAGATGTAGCGTAATTCTTAAGGGCCCTAGGATTTTCAGAATGATCAATGAATGTTCATTTCAATTTCAAGTCACCAGCTCCATTAACCTTAACAAGAGAATTAACATGTCCTTTGAAGGTTTGAAGCCAGGCATTGACTTCTCTCTAGCTAGGGAAGTCCTAGATGGCATGCTCTTACAATGGAAGACTGTTTCATCTACATTGAAAATCTTTTTAGTATAGCACCTTCATCAAGGATCTGAGCTAGACCTTCTGGACAACTTGCTGCAGCTTCTATGTATATCAGCACTTGCTGCTTTACCTTGTACTTCTGTGTTATGGAGTTAAGCTTCTTTTCTTAAAACTCATGAGCCAACCTCTGCTAGCTTCTGACTTTTTTTCTGTAGCTTCTTCACCTCTCTTGCCCTTTTTAGATTCTGGATTAGTTTTTGGCTTAAGGGAATATTGTGGCTGGTTTAATCTTCTATCCAGACCACTCAAAACTTCCTTCACATCAGCAATAAGACTGTTTTACTTTCTTACCATTGTGTGTTCACTGGACTAGCACTTTAATTTCCTTCAAGAACTTTTTCTTTGTATTCACAGTTTGGCTGTTTGGCATCAGAGGCCTGGCTTTCATTCTGTTTTGGCTTTTGGCATGCCTCCCTCACTAAGCTTAATCATTTCTAGCTTTTGATTTAAAGTGAGAACACTTAGTGGCCATAATAAGGTTGTTAGCTGAAATGGTCAGCTGGTGGAGCAGTCAGAACACACGACATTTACATGGTTCAGAGTGCCCAACTATTACAATAACAATATCAACAATCACTAATCACAGATCACCACAGCAGACATAATCATAAACATTAAGAAGTTTAAAATACTGTGAAAATTACAGAAATGTGACACAGAGACAGAAAGTGAGCATGTGCTATTCGAAAAATGACAACATAGACTTGCTCAGTGCAAGCTTGCCACAAACCTTCAATTTGTAAAAAATGTGATCTCTGCCAAGTGCAGTAAAGAAAAGCACAGTAAAAGAGGTGTGCCTGTAACAAAAATAATAGCAAAGATAATGTATTTCATTTATGTAGCCCTTAGAATGTGCTCCTTATTCCTGGTCCTCTGTAAGTCATCACAGCCCCCAACATCACTAGTTAGTAGTATTATCCCCAGTTTTCAGATGGGAAAACAGAGACCAGAATTATCCTAAAGGACCTGTAGCAATTAAGTAGTGGATCCACCTTTCAGACCCAGGCTGTCTGGCTTAGGACCTGTGCTCTTATCAATGTGATTGTTGTAAAAAGTGCAGATGATGGGAAAGCATATAATATGAAACATATATTTCCAGCCTTCACCCAATAATTAAAGAAAAGCAAACTAAAATCATTCAAACTAAAATCACCCCTTTCCAATAGGGAGATATTAATATATACATGGAAAAAAGTCTTGGGGGATATCACTGCTGACTGATACTCTAGGGTATCTGAAGTCCCAGGGAATTGTTGTGGTGTTAGTTATGTATTTTTTTTGTAACATCTGCATTTTTTTCCTTCTTTTTTTTTTTTTTTTTTTGGTTGGGGGTGGGTTAAAAAATCCAAATTCACATAAATGGGGCCGGCGCCAAAATCCTTTGCGCCACT
>CAUYPK010159012.1:0-18041 GCA_963574355.1 Loris lydekkerianus | reverse complement strand
GCAGCTAGAGCCGCATGCGGCTCCCGGCCAAAATGAATTTCTGCTCTTTGCCTCTTATCATTATTTTGTATACTGTGGCTCTTTGCCAAGTTTGGATTTTGTTATGCTGCTTCTGAGGAGGGACCTCTGAGGAGTGATCTCCGAGCGCGTAGTCGAACTTGTTCGCCACCCCTGGCATATATATAACACACTATCCCAAAGCTAAGGAATATACATTCTTCTCACCATCCCATGGAATACACTGCAAAATAGTCAATTTCCTAGGATGGAAATAAAACACCAAAAAAATTAAAAGACTTGAAATTATCCTATATATCTTCTCAGACCACAAGGCAATAAAAATGAAACTCAACTCCAACAAAAATTTTTATCCCCACACAAAAGTGTAGAAATTAAACAACCTTATGCTGAATGAAAGTTGGGTGAAAGAAGAAATAAAGGAGAAAATTATTAAATTCCTTGAGCATAATAATAGTGAAGCTACAGGTTACCAAAAACATGTGAGATACTTGCTATTTATTGCATTAGTTGCCTACATCCAAAAACCAAAGAGAGCACATCAATAATATAATTAATAATCTTAAGGAAATGGAAAAGGAAGAGCAATACAATCTCAAACTTAGCAGAAGGAAAAAAATAATCAATATTAAATGAGAAATAAATAAAATTTTAAATGAAAGAATCATTCAGAAACTTAATGAAACAAAAATTTTGTTCTTCGAAAAGATAAATAAAATTGATAAAACTTTGATCAGATTAAGATCAGAAAAGTAAAGTCTCTAATAACCTCAACCAGAAACAAAAAATGGGAAATGGCAACAGATACCACAGAGATGCAAGAGATTATTTCTGACTATTACAAGAAACTCAATGCCCAGAAATTTGACAATGTGGAGGTGATGAACCAATACCTGGAATCACACCACCTCCCTAGATGTAACAAGGAAGTAGACCAATCTCAAGCACCAGAGATCGAAGAAACTAGAAAAAATATTCCAACAAAAAAAAGCCCAGGACCAGATGGCTTCACATCAGCATTCTATCAAACCCTCAAAGATAAGGTTGTACCTATACTGCAGAACATATTCCAAAACATTGAGAAGTAAGGGACCTTCCCCAACACATTCTATAAAGCAAATATCACTCTGATACCAAAACCAAGAAAATACCAGCTAAAAAGAACTACAGACCAATTTCACTGATGAATAGTGATGCATAAATACTCAGCAAAATCATAACCTTAGATTACAGCTAAACAGTAAAAAATTATACATCACAATCAAGTAGGCTTTCTCCCAGAGATGCAAGGCTGGTTTAACATACACAAATCCATAAATGTAATTCACTATATTCAATGGAAGCAAAAACAAGAACCATATTATCCTCTCAATAGATGCAGAAAAAGCATTTGATAAAATTCAGCAGCCTTTTCTAATAATAACATTTAAGAAAATAGGCAGATATTAGAAATGGAACCAAACAAGGATGTCTTCATCATTGTGGTGGAATTTATAGCCAATAGTATCAGGTAAAAGGACATTAAGGGCATCTAAATGTGAGCAGAGGGGGTCAAATTCTCCCTCTTGGCTAATGATATAATTTTATACTTAGAGAACCCCAGAAACTCAACCACAGGACTCCCAGAAGTGATTAAAAAAAAAAAAATACAGCAATGTCTCGGGTTATAAAATCAGTGTCCGCAAATCAGTGGCCTTTATATACACCAAAAACAGGCATGTTGAGAAGCAAATCTAGAACACAATACCCTTTACAGAAGCTTCAAAGAAAATGAAATACCTAGGAATATACCTAACTAAAGAGGTGAATGAGCTCTACAAAAAAGAATTAGGAAACTCTAACAAACGAAATAGCAGAAGACCTCTTAACAAATGGAAGAACATCCCATGCTCTTGGCTAGGAAGAATCAACACTGTTAAAATATCTCTATATACTACCCAAAGAAATGTACAGATTCAGTGTAATACCCATTAAAATAACAACATCATACTTTGAAGAATTGGGAGAAAATAATTCTTCATTTTGTGTGAAACCAGGAAAAAATCATATAGCCAGGACAATTCTTACTATTAAAAACATGGCCGGAGGCATCACTCTACCACACTTTAGGTTATATTACAAGTCTACAATAATCAAAACAGCATGGTATTGGCACAAAAATAAAGACTAACATATGGAACGAACTAGAAAACCAAGAGATGAAACCAGTCCCTTATAGCCATCTGATCTTCAATAAACAAAAGCATCCACTGAAGAAAAGAATCCCTATTCAATAAATGGCAGAACTGGATTACTACATGTAAAAAACTGAAACTGGGCCCACACCTTTCACCACTCATAAAAATTGACTCAAGATGGATAAAATAGTTAAATCTAAGACATGAAATGATAAAAGTCCTAGAAGAAAGTGTGGGAAAATCTCTCGAGGATGTCAGCCTGGGAAAAGATTTTATGAAGAAGACATAGTGGCAATCAAACAACAACAAAAATTAACCAATGGGACTTAGTTAAACTGAAAACCTTATGCACAGCTAAGGAGACAACAATGAAAGCAAATAGACAACCTTCAGACTGGGAAAGGGTATATGCATGTTACAAATCTGACAAAGAGTTGATAACTAGAATCTTCAGAGAACTCAATCAACAAAAAGAACAAAAACCCTATCTATTACTGGACAAGAGACTTGAACAGAGCCTTCTTCTGAGGAAGACAGGTGAATGGCTAAAAATTTATGAAAATTGCTCATTGTCCTTAATTATCAGATAAATGCAAATCAAAACTGCCTGAGAATATCGCCTAACCCCAGTGAGAATGGTCCACATCACAAAGTCCCAAAGCTGCAGATGGTGGCATGGATGTGGAGAAAAGAGAATACTTCTAAACTGCTGGTGGGACTGCAAACTAATACAACCTCTTTGAAAGAAGTATGGAGAATCCTCAAAGAGCTCAAAATAGACTTTCCATTGGATCCCACAATCCCATTACTAGGCACCTATCCCCCCCAAAAAAAATTTTATCAAAAGGACATTTGCACTAGATTGTTTATCACAGGCCAATTTAAAATTGCCAAAATGCAGAAACCACCTAAATGCCCATGACCCCAGGAATGGGATAACAACCTGTGGTACATGTATTCTGTGAAATACTATTCAGCCATAAAAGATGGAGACTTTACATCTTATTTATTTACCTGGATGGAGTTGAAACATATTCTTCTTAGTAATGTATCGCAAGAATGGAAAAGCAAGTATGCAACGTACTCAATACTAATACGAAGCCAGCAGATGATATAATACACACCAACATAAGAGAAAAATTCAATTCAGTTTCAGTTGGGGCACAGGGGAATGAGGGATGGGGAGAGGGGAAGAGGGGAGAACATGGTGTGCTCCCACTTAATGGACACAATATAAGGGTAATGGCACACCTTTTGGGAGTGTGACACAACTACAACAGGGACTATACCTAACAAATGCAAATACTGTAACCTAGTTGTTTATACCCTCACATTAACCTGAAAATAAAAATACATACATACATACATACTAATTCTACCACTGTGATACAGATGATATGTTAAATGAGCTAAATTTTATAATATTTAGAATAGTGCCTGGTATATTGTATTTTGATATTTATCATTATTATATCTGCCAAAAGCAGTGATTTTAGTTAAAAACATACATTGCTAACATTTACTAACAGATTAAAGTTTTTTCTCTTATAATGACGTTCATAAACAAAAGCAAATAGAGGTAAGCTTTTTCTTACAGGAAGCAAATGGTAAAAGAAACATAAAAAATCTAATCATTTTATGGAGCAGCTACTAGTTCTGCCAAGAGCTCATTTAAATGATCTCATTTGCTTTGGAAAACTATATGTATTTGGCATTTAGCTTTCCTCTACTTCATAGCAGATAATGAAATCACTTTCAATTAGATTGATTTCAAATAGATAATGAAATCACTTTCATTAAACCAGAATTGTTACAAGGTGGCCTATATGTCACTGGTTGATTATATCCTGTATTTTGGTCGTATTCCTTCTTCATTGAAGGAAAATCTTGAATTTAGTTATAAAAATATAAAATATAAAATATATTTACCTTTTATAGCAAGGTATAAAAATATATTTGAAAATTTATATTATATGTAAAAATTTATATATATAAATATATTTGAAGATTTATATTATACATAAAAATGTTTCAAAATATAAAATATATTTATCTTTTAAGAGACAGAAAAAATGAATGACAAATGAATAAGACACAGATTGAAGTCGTTTGTGCTCATTTTTAGAATGTTTTATGTTTAAGTGTTTTCACATTCACAAATCTTAATTCAAGGTATTTTTACATTTTCCCCTTTGCCTAGTATGTAAGAATCTTAATACTGCCATCTGCATAGGTTTTTCAGATACTGATCTTAAAATTTTTAATTTCAGGGATTCTAACTCTGAAAGCATTTGGCCTCTAAATTTATATTTTTTAATTTCTCAGCTTTCCTATAAAAATAATGAGCTTAATGGAGAATTGGGGGTCATAAATACTACACACAATTATTTCTTGTTGTTCTTATCTTCAAAATACAGATGATGGAAAAAAAAAAGAAATAATTAGTAGTGTTTTTATCACCAAGAATATCTGCCTTCATCTGCTTCTGTATTCCCCTCTCCTCCGGGTTCCCAGTGCTAGTGGCAAAAAGGAGAATTCACAGGCATGCCTTTTGCTGATGATTAAAGCACAAAACTAAACCAGCCATACCACAGCACCCTTTTGGAACCCACATCTGTGCCCTTCCTTTACATGGTGATGATGTGGTTAGTGGGAGGCTGGGGTTTGGTCTCTTTCATAAATCACCAAATTACTGAAGCAGGATGGATTAACTACTTCATAGACAGGTTTAGTCAATGAATACTTATTACACATGACACATGAGGGAGAAAGGAACAAACAGTATTCCCTTTAAAACTGATGTCATGTGAGGCCAGCTCTTCATCTATCATGACACATGCTGAAATGGCCTGTCCTCCTTCCTCTCCCTCTCTCTCTCACACACACAAGGCTCCTCCCATGGTAACTGATGTAGAATAAAAGATGCCATTAGCCAATCTGTTGATAAGTCAAAGAAGTGGAGAAGTGATAAACAGCAGGAATAACAAAAGACAGCTGACCCCACAGATGAAGCTCCAGGGCTGACTAAATAAGTACAAAGGACCCCCAAACAGCTTCTCAGCTTCTATTATACTGCCTGGAGACGTTAACCTCAGTCTACACAACTTGAAATTTTACCAATTTGAAGTTTGTGTGTCCAAAAACTTTTTTTTTTTTTTTTTTTTCACATTTTTAATCATTTAGCTCTCAAAGGCAAAAATCGGTACCTTAAAAGTTCTGGTCACAGAGAGGAAATAGTAGACACTCATGGACATTGTACTATGAATTATATCCTCGCAGACATGACATTTATTCTAAGAGTCAGCTGAGGAAAAAGCACCCACCTGGAGAGATCCGAATGTTGACCAGTGGGAATAAAACTTGAGTTTATTCTGGAGCTGGGAATTCACCCGTGGATGGGGAGGTCTGGTGAGTGGCGTGAGTGTGAGGAACCTGGGAGGAAGAGGAGCACCACGTGTATTTACAGGCAGAAGTGTTTTCACATGGCTTGGAAGAATCATGGGGATGACTGTTCCTTTCGCTTTCTGAGGAGATGATGAAGGTGAATATCAGGCTTGATTACAACACTTACGATTAATTTAATATCATACGATAAGTACTTTTTTAAAAATGCAGAACTTAGTAATTTAGATTTGGTAAATGAACTTATTTGGTGACAAAGATTAGGAAGCAAGATAAAATTTTTTTTAAAAATCACCAAAATGCTTTTTTAGTCTTCTTAAACATTCCAATTAAATTTTCTCTTAACTACTACGTGGTTACCTTCTAATAAAAATCCATGTTTTAAAATCATTGCTTTTTTGGTAAGTTCCAAAATGCAGAAATGAATTTCATAAATCTTTTCTGGCTCATAAGGTTTTTTCCTTGGGCAGGGTGATGTAAAGTGAACAAAAGTAAATTTTTTCCTCATTCTCTTTATCTGTCTAAGCATTAAACATATAGAAAGACCCAGTTCTTACCTAAGTTTTTGAATGGCTACTTTTAATCAAGAATAGTTCTTTATAATTTCCTATAGAATGGAAGTGCATTTGTTAATAATTAGTATTTTCAAATTATAAAATAATTTCCATGAATTACCTTTGTATAAGAAATGTGAATTGTTAACCAGTGTTCTAAAGCTATGCCCAGGAAGAGCTGACATTTATGAAGCACCTGTCATCTGCTCAGCTCTGTGCTATGTTATTTCACTTAATTCTCGTAGCAAATTATGGGACAGGAGCACAGATGGGGACCAGGGGCAGGAGGGGTTTGTACTGGACAATGTGTAACTGTCCGTTTCATGCTGCTGCTTTCAACGTTTTACATTAAGGACAACTTGGAGTGGGAACAAAATGATTCAACATCATTTTTACAGTTTCCTGAGTGAAACTGATCATACTGGAAGAGTTGAAGGCTGGTAGCAAAGAAGATTTTTTGGCAGGCAAAATCATACTGCAGAAGGCTTGATTGAGCTCGAGGCTCATCAAATGGTTTTATTTTTATTTTTCTTCTCTGGGAGTAATGATGAGCTGAGAAGTTTTAATATACAATGTTTTATACAAAAATATTTTATGAAGCTTAATTCTGTAGCAGTTTTAGAATGAATCAGAGTAGGCACAACAAGGTTAGCATTCTAGGTATGAAATGTGAAGGTATTAGCAGGGGACATACAAAGGATGAATTGATAAAGAGTTATTTCAAAAGGAAAATAGTCTATTGTGCAGTACATGAAAAATGAAGAAACACTAATAGTTCCTTAACAAGCACATATTTTTCCAATGTTCAAAATTAAGAACAATTTTATCCAAAAGTTGTACTAATGAGAATAAGGACTGGTGTATTTAAAACACTTCAACTTCTTCTTTTCAGGAGTATAATAAGATCCTATGAGTGATTCAAAGCTACCAAGTGCTACATGCAAATAACATGTAGTCATGTTATAAAAATAGTTTACAACGAGTGCACACATATCAAATAAATTAATATCCATGGGGTAAAGGTCCTTTGAAGACTTCTTACTGAACAGTAAGGTACATAATGGCATGAAGTAAATTATACTTTAAAAGAAAATCAGAATTTAATTAACTCTTAATCACCTAAGAGATATTTTGGTAGCTCAAGTGTCAACATTACTTGAAATCCAGAATTTAACAAAAAACATTTGAGCAATAATATATTTTATGTGAAAATTCAGAATGGTTTTTAAATGAAGCAATGTTAAAATAGGTTATTTATAAACTCTGAAGAAGTAAAAATAGAGAATCATTGAATCACATAGTTGTATAAGGGCCAATGACCCAGGATGATAGACTGTTACAGGAGATTGTATTAGGACGTCTCGTTTAACCTCTTCTTGCAATGTGGTAATTTATTTTAAACCTCTACTGACAGATGGTTATAGAAATTATACATAATAAAAAACAGTCTCTTTCACTGGACAGCTCTAATGAATAGGTTCGTTTTATATTTCTCCTAAAATGATCTCCCTTGCCATTAATTTAATAGCTCGTTCTGGTCTTGGTGAAGGAATAAAATAAAATAATTCTTCCTAATAGGTGGCAGTCCTTCAAATAGTCTAAACTTACCTTTATTAAAGATTTAACTTGCCAAGGTAAACATCCCAGTCCGATTATGAATTTTAATATAAATTATTTTTACCATATTCCTTTTATAAGAAAAGAAAACCAGGAAGGAGAAGGAATGCATGTTGGTATTCTGTTTCATATATGTTATCTCTTTTAAACCTCATTAAAACAGATGAAGGAAACTCGAGATAAAAGTTCTCCTTAGAAGTTCACTGTCATCTTTAGAATGTGTTTGCTTGATTTTTTTTCTTTGACTTTTAATTCCTCGAGCTTAATTTACAAGTTAGTAATTAACACTTCCTTGTGTTTGCCTAGAGAAAGGTGTGAAAAAATTTTGGGAAATAAACATTGGCTGACCACCAGCAGACTGTAAGAACATTTTATGTTATTTCATTCAATCTTCCTAACATTCCTATGAGGTAGATATTATGGTCTTCATTTTACAGTCAAGCCACACCTACAGTGGGTACAGGTGAAATTTACTAAAGGCAGAATACAAATGTCTACATACAATAACTAAGAAAATGCCAAGAAGGCTACATTGAACAGTTTGATGAGAATATTTCAGATTGTATATGAAACCAGCACATTGTACCCCTTGATTGCACTAATGTACACAGCTATGATTTAACAATAAAAAAAAAAAAGAAATATGAGTTCACAGAATTTAAGCAACTTATCACAGGTGATCATTGTAATATGATTATCATAGCAGTCTCTAATAGGCACTCAGTCTGCTACCCTAAAACTCCTTCTCTTTTTTGTTGTAGCAAATATGCATGATAATGGTGCCTCCCTCTCATGATTGCTGGTAGAACTAAACCCTGGTATGTCAGGAGCGTTGGACATCACTGCCAATGCATGGCCATCTTAAGAAGACACTTGCTTAGTTCCACTTAGAGGAGTCTCTTCTTCCCAGAGAAATCTACCTGGTTCAGGCAATGATCCTCACAAGTGGGCTATTTAATTCCTTGAAAAGTGTTGACAGTGAGCATGTTTTACTAACTGCAATATTCTGGGATCTAACATTAGAAGTCTTGAGTATTCTCCAGGTTTTCATTTTAAGCAGTAAACTACCAAGAATATGTACTGTTGTAAGATCCTCCATTAATAATAGAACCCTAAGCTGTTCTTACCAACTCCAGACTCATATCTACCCCTGCGTATCCTCCATCTAGTTTGGTCTCCACTTCGATGCCACAGATGAAATGGAAATGTAACCATCTGACTTCATTGCTTGGAAATCCTCCCTGTTGACTGGGGAATACAATCTGAGTTTCTTAGCATAAAGTGAAAATATGGAGTAATCTGGTCTTGCTCATTCTTTTCACTTCTTCCTTTCTCTTAGCTACTTATGCTACAGTGATACTGAGTTGTGAGTAGCTCACACTGTTTCATACCTCTGTTGGCTGCATCAAAATGTCACACATATGACCCAGAAATCCCACTTCTAGAAATCTGCCCAGGAGAAAACATAACAGTATATATTCCTACAAAAGGCTGTTGCAAACATTGGTAGACACCTTATTTATACATGTAATCTAAAATACTGAAAAGAACCAAAATGTTCATCAACTGGGCATGGATTAACAAGCAAAATTACATCTATATAATGAGATGCTACTAAGCAAGGAAAGTAATAAACTACTGATACATGCAACAACATGAATGAGTCTCATATGCATTGTGCTAGTGAACTAAGACAGACTCCAACTACTAATACTGGATTCTTTCATTTATGTGATAATCTAGGAAAGGCAAAATTATAGGGAAAGAAAAAATTTCAGTGCTTACCAGGGACTGAGGTAGAAATAGGAGACTGACTACAAAGTGGCACAGGGAAATATGTGTGGTGATAGAAACGTTCCACATTTTGGTTGTGGTGACAGTTACCCAACTGCTTGCATTTCTTTAAATTCAAAGAATGGAACACCGAAAACAACTGGATTTTACTGTGTAAATTATACCTGACACTAAAAAGTCACATTTGTCCTTTCACGTTTGTCCATTTCTTCATTCACTTTCTGGATAACCTTCTCATTTTTGGACAACACGTGCCCATCTTCAAGATCTCAGCCTTAAGTATCAAGCTCCTTTAAGAAATCATCCCTCAACCTCCACACCAGGGAATGGGCTTCTTCTCTGGACTTTTCCATGTCCTGTCCATTTATCTCTTATGATACATAAAACACAGAACCAGTATCTGGCACTGCACCATAAACTCCTTAAGAGAAATTACAAAGTCTTATTCATTTTTACATCTCCAAGGGCTCAGTGTAATATATGAACTCAACAAATATTTTCTATAATTGGGCTAAAATTATGTTTGGAACTTTGCTATCTTCTAAAATAGACATGGAAATTACAGAAAGTATTTAATTTAACTCAACTTCACCTGGCTATTGTATAAAATTTGTTTTCATATTAGGAATAGTATGAAATGAAGTTTCTATCACACAATCTAATTAGAATCTTTTTAAACATTTACATAGATCAAATTGTAGTGTGTGGTTCTGGTCTGAATTATCTGGCATATTTTTGCTGGCAAAAAGTTTATGATATAAATGCTGAATGCAGTAGAATAAAATATCTTAAAAGTTATAAAAATATATTATTTATAGCAGTTAAGATTTTAATAGTTCTTTGCCTTTATTATACTTTGAACAATGTTTTAATCTCTATTTATGCAAATGTATGCATATAAAATAATAAGGCTCTCTGGACTAAGGCAACTGAGGACTGTCATTGGTTAATGAGACATTTAGAGGATGAGGATAATCCATGCAAATTAAACTGCTCTACTGAGCCTGTTTTGTAATATTCCAAATTGCTTACTCTATCTTCTTTCCTGAGACACAAAAACACATTTTATGGCCTGATTGTGATGCAGTGCTGTTGGGAAAATAGTTATGAGATAATTATATCCCACAAGAATTTCATTCGCCTGACTGCTCTTTGTATAGAGTATCACCTGAGGAGTGAGATTTCCATACCACTTTTATTCTATCAGGGGTACTATCTTGATTCATAGCTTATTGTGTTTTCTGGAATTAGACCACTGAAATGATACTTATCAATCAAAAAAAATTAAGAGATATATAGATACCAGTAATTCAGGTTACTAAGATAATTAATTTAACGCCTCAATTTTATATTTAGTCTCTGGTAAAGAAAGAAAGAAAACATTTATATCAAAAAGTACAGGATTTAGTGGAAGAACCAGAAGGAACAGAGCAATGCAATGATTATTCTGTCAAGATAGCTCTAGTCTCCAATCATAATATCATCAGCCCTTTCCATTACAGAGTGTTAGTTGGGGACTAGAAGTACCTGAGTGTAGAAAGGGCATGTTTAGGTACTCCAATCCCCACCATGCACAGCTGTAACAAATACACAACTTCACTTCCCAGAATATACTACAATACATCCTATTTATACTGACCACTGATAAATTATAAGACCCATAACAAATAGAATAAACACTGGCTCTTCAGAGAGAAAAAGAAGGAGGGAGGGGTGGGGAAAGGAAGAGCAGAGAGAGGGAAGGAGGAAGGGGGATGGGGCCTTGGTGTGAGCCACACCTTTTGGGGGCAAGACACAATTGCAAGAGGGACTTTGCCTAACAACTGCAATCAATGTAACCTGGTTTCTTGTACCCTCAAGGAATCCCCAACAATAAACAAACAAACAAATAACAAACAAACCAACAAACAAACAAAAAAAACAAATTAAAACCTGGCTCTTTCCAGGAAAATTACTAATAGAGCTAATGCTCTGGAATAAAAATGAACTTTAAATGCAAGAAAAATACACTGAAAAAAAAATAGGTTGAGTTATATGATCACTGGATTTTCTTCTATTCTCTTCTCATCCCTTCCCTTTTCTCTTTCTTTCCTTTCTTCTCCCTCTTCCTCTTCATTTCAGGGACCAATAAGGGGAGCCACAGAATTTATTTCACCCCATATCTACTCCTAGCTAATAGCATTATAGTGAAACTCCATTTTAATTTCAAAATAGATAGAGTAGCACATACTTTTAAAATGATTACTTGAATATGCAGAAGAAGGAAACTAGACCCCTCTCTCTCAACATATATAAAAATACAATGAACTAAAATCTTAAGTCTAAGACTTGAAACTCATAAACTACTAGCATAAAATTACAGGACATTGGAGTAGATTTCTTGAATGACACCTCAAAAGCACGGGCAATCAAAGCAAAAATGGATAAATGTGACCACATCAAAATAAAAAGCTTCTGCATCACAAAGAAAACAAACAAGAAAGTGAAGAGACAACCCATGGAATGGGAGAAAATATTTACAAACTACTCATATGTCAAAGGATTGATGACCAAAATATATAAGGAACTCAAACATTAGTAAAACTATATATAATACTAATAAAAATGGGCAGAAGATTTGAATAGATATTTCTCAAAGAAGACATGTAAATGGCCAAAAAGTAAAGAAAAGAAAAGCTCAACATTACTACTTATCAAAGAAGAACAAATTAAAACTAAAATGCGATTATCTCACCCCAGTTAAATAAAAAGGCTTTTATCCAAAAGACAGGCAACAACAAATGCTGGTGAGGATATAGAAGAAGGGGAACCTTCACACACTGCTAGTGGGAATACGAATTAGTACAGACACTATGAAGAACATTATGAGGTTGCGCAAAAAATAAAAAAATAAACAAAAACAGGTCCAGGCATGGTGGCTCATGTCAGTAATCCCAGCACTTTGGGAGGCAAAGGCAGGAGGATCTCTTGAAGTTAGAACTTTCATCTCATAGTGAAACCCCATCTTTACAAAAAAATAAAAAATAATTAGCCAGATGTCATGCTACAAGCCTGTCTTCCCAACTACGTGGAAAGCTTGGATGGAAGAACTATATGAACTCAGGAGTTTGAGCCTATAGCTACAATGAGCTATGATAATGCTGCTGCACACCAGCCTGGGCAACAGAGTGAGACCCCATCTCTAAAGCCAAAAATAAGCAAACAAGGCAGTGCTCTTAGCTCAGTGGGTAGGGTGCTGGCCACATACACCAAGGCTAATGGGTTCAAATGCAGCCCGGGCCTGCTAAAAAAACAAAGAACAACAATAAAAATAGCTGGGTGTTGTGGTGGGTGCCTGTAGTCCCAGTTATTTGGGTGTCTGGGACAAAAGCATCACTTAAGCCCAAGACTTTGAGGTTTCTGTGAGCTGTGATGCCATAGCACTCTACTGAAGATGACATAGTGGGACTCTGTCTCAAAAAAAAAAAAAAAATAGCAAAAAAACTTAAAAGTAGAACTACCCGCACTTCCACTGCTGGACTGCTGGGTGTATATCCAAAAGAAATGAAATCAGTATATCAAAGAGATACTTAGACTCACATTTTTATTGCAGCACTATTCACAATATCCAAGATATGGACTTAATCTAAATGTCCAGCCATGAATAAATAGATCAAGAAAATGTGGTACATATACACAATGGGATATTATTCCTCCATAAAAAGAGTGAAATCCTGTCATTTGCAACAACACAGATGAAACTGGAAGACATTTGGTTAAGTAAAATAAGCCAGGAACAGCAAGACAAATATTGCATGTTCTCACTAATATATGGGAGCCAAAAAAGTAAAAATGAAGTCATGGAGATAGAGAATAGAGTTCCATGCTTACCAGAAGCTGGAACATGTAGTGGGGAAGAGGGTATAGATAGGAGATGGCCAATGGGTACAATAAATACACTGAGAAGGAATATGAGATAGTGTTCAATTATTATCTATTCAAAATAACTAAACTAACTACTAAAATAACTATATAATTCATTATATATTTCAAAATAACTAAAAGATTAGAATTGGAATGTTCCTAATACAAAGAAAAGACAAACGCTTGAGGTGATGGATACCCTACCAATTCTGGTTTGATCATTACACATTGTATTCTTGTATCAAAATATCACACATATCCCATAAATGCACATAACTATTATGTATCCATATAACTAAAAATAAAAAAACATTTGAAAAGATTACTCAAATAGTGTCCATAAGATACTGAGCATATATGATACTTCTGCTTTGAAATCCCATTAAAAATAAATTAAATAATCAGTAAATATTTAATTTACAGTGACCCTTGGCTGAGTTTTTCAAGTTATTTTGTTTTTACATCTCATAGCCAATTTAGAGAAATGTTTTCAGTCTCTAAAGTAGCTATGAGGAAATAAAATTCTACTGAAGTAAACCTTTCAAGAAGCATTTATTTTTGTGCTTAAATGGTCAATATTTTATCAGTAGGTTAAGTATTCCAATTTCAGAGTTCAAATGCAAGCTGGTTGCTACCAAGAACATTGACAATAAATAGTATAAGTGTTCTTTTATGCAGCCATAAATTACTGTCTATTATCACTAAGCTCTTGTGAATAAAACCTCAAAAAAGTTCAATTGGTCATAAACTTAAAAAGTAAAGGCATGGAAGGTGGCCAGTTCTGCATGACTCATTTGAGAATGAAGGACCATACACCCACTACAATGTGGCTCCTCTTATGAAGTGTGTTGTCCCACTCCCAATATATTTCATGGCGGGGACATTTAATGGTGCAATAGAAATGCAAACATTTAATTGTTTCTGCCAAACCATCAATAGCAATCACATTATACACTAAGCAAAGGTAGGCAAGAAATTTGCTGTATGGTTATAATAGCAATATTTAAACTTGGTATATTTTCTTCACTCCTCATGCAGACCTTTCTTCAGCATATAAAGCTTTTGTTCTAGCCATGAAGAACATAATACAACACACTGTCAACTTCTTTCTCCTATGCATATGTCTATTTTTATTTTTAGTGAGAATAAGCCTAACTGCTGAGATTATTTTGTCTTGTAAATAAGGAAACGAAAATATATGACAAAGTATGTTTATATGCTGTAACATTTTAAGAACACAAACTTACCCTGCACTCATCGATAACTACTAATCTTAAAACATGCAAAACAGTGTTTTATTTGCTATATTAAGAGAGAGAGAGAGAGAGAGAGCTGGTAACAAATGTGCTCCTGGCAGAGTCTTATGACACCAGCTAAAGTGACACAATCACCCTTCTTCCAACAATGAAAACAGAGAAAGTGAGCAGAAAGAAGCCTGGCACAAAATCAGAAGCCAGATCACTGTGGTTGTGACTATGTTTGTTTGGTGCTGCCCATGAGCCAACTTGACTTCTTGGCTTCAGGACAGCAGCCACACCAATGTATGAGAGGGGTCATTCCTACCCTTTTTTTTTTTTTTTTTTCCACAGTTTTTGGGCAGGGCTGGGTTTGAACCCAGCACCTCCAGTATATGGGGCTGGTGCCCTACTCCTTTGAGCCACAGGTGCCGCCCATCATTCCTACCTTTTCAGGCCATTCTAGATCTAAACAGACAGAAGTGTCCCTGATTTTCAGAGGGTCCGAAATTAGTACTGAGGATGGGAAGAGGAGAGGGGATGACAGGCTGATTCCACTGTTTCCTACTTTGTCCACTAGAAACCAGTAAATGGGCCCCTATTTAAAAGCCTTGGCAGTGAATACTAATTTTATTAGCTCATGCGGACTAAAAAAAATTATGAATTTTGTTTCAAGCCTGAGGGACAGCTCTGCAGGGAATATGCGATTATTATTTTTTAAACCAATCTTAAAACTTGACTCCTAGACTGGTCCTGTCTGTGGGGAAGGGATCCTCAAAAGTCAGATACCCCTCTTAGCATAAGCACATCCATTTTAGTGAGGTAGCCATTTAGAGGGACTGGGTCAAAAAATTAGATAAATTGAGCCAAGGGTCATACCACTGAACAATGGCCAAGCCAGAGGTTTGATGGTTGAACCACTGAACAATGGTCAAAGCCCCACATCTCTAGAATATTACAGGACAATTACTCCTGGAATGTTGCAGAGCTGTGGACGTTGCACCCTGCCTAGCAGTAGAACCTCCCATGGCTACCCCCTACCCACATTTGTGCTATACTGATAAGCTTGATAAAGACCCCTGGAATTGGGAGGGGCAGGCTGACTATGGTTCAAGACCCCACTTATGTTATTTTCCTTAATAAACTCCTTTTTGTCTCTGGACTGTCCTCTTCTCCTTTCTGTGAACTACCACTCCATTTCTATCCTGCACCCAACACTATGCATGAGAAATAATATAAAGCAAAAAAGTAATTTTTAGTTTGTGTGGCTTATCTACAGTTTTCTTTAGGAAGATCTCTACTTCCTGTTTCTCAGGTATCTTCGAAGCTCATGGGCTGGGCCCAGTGGCTCACACCTGTAATTCTAGCGCTTTAGGAGGCTGGGGGAGAGACATAAAAACCCATACATACTCTCAAAAAGGAAGACTAGGTCAGAAAAATTACTAGTAAAAAAACAGAGTACAGCATTTGGACCCGCCATCTTCCTTCTGACATAAAAGGGGTCATCATAGAAGGAAAAAGAAACGTGAGTCAACTGTCAACCACATTTTCAGATTGGCTTCAGCTACTGACTGGAGCATTAAAACAAACAAACAAACAAAAAACTGTTTTTGCTACTAGTTGCTCTTGCAAAGCTTAAAATAATAAGTAAGCATGGAGGAAAAATATAGCTTGAGAGTTACTTCTATAATTGCAAATTTCTGTTACCAAGTGGGGATAATGGATGCAAATCAATGTTTAACATGATTTACCAAGAATCAGATTCTGGGCTCCAGTTGTAGAGAGAGATATCAGAATTCTAAATATGCAATTAATGATTGCATATTGATGATCTGACTTCCCACGTATTTTCTTTCGTTGAGCAAAATTTACTTGAAAATTCTTCCAAACCACTGCCATAGTTAAGGAAACACCTTCAGTTAAGACCTGGCCCATTTTGCTCACTGCTGGGTTTTCAGCTTCTCTACAGTATCAGACAAGTAGTTGGTACTCAATAAACAGTTGTTAAAGAATTAAAACGATGTGTTTTTACTTACTTTGGGAAATAGGAAAGTCCAGCTGTATCTTCAATGTCTGTGAGTATGCAGAGGCTGTAGGTTTGCTGGTATCAGGGCCTACTGTAGGCTATGTAGTGGTTACGAGTATATTAGAATACAGTTAGCCTTGGAAGTAGGATGAATAAAAAAATACTTTTCTACAAAATATTAAATTTCTTATCCTTTTGTCTTACCTGAAACTTCTGTCATTAGCAATAATCTTACATAATAAATATTAAGGCAGTATGTTAATTGAATGAATTAACATCTTAATGGGTTAAGAAACTAACAATGATTAGTTTGTTACTTGTCCATAGTCATTTCATGAGAGAAAAAGTTGGAGTGGGGACTGGAGGGAGAAAGGACAAATCAATTAGCCTAGGACTCTATTGAAATCTAAAGGGAAATCACAGTAAGGTAATTAAGTGTGAACTAAAATAAAATCTTAAGCCTCCTAGCTGACAGACTGGAATCTTTCTGGTTAAGAGGATTGTAGTGATGCAGATTCCTCTGCTCAGGGATGGACATGGACTCCATTTCCAGGGGAACACTGGCGCAGGACCTCTTTACCCAGGGATAGACACAGATTCCATTTTCTATACCCAAGCAGGCTTAGAGACCAACTTGAACACAGACCACATTCTTTGGGCCTGAGTAGACGCATAGAAACCACTCTGACCAATGTTCCCAACTAGGTGCCACTCCCAGAGCTGAGAGCACACCCCAGACAGGGCCACACTGCTGCACGAGGGCAGTTTTAAAATTAAGTGCAGTGCACAGGCCCTGCTATCAAATAGTTCAGACATATTTTAAACATACATTCCATCTTCCCAAACACACTAACAGCAGGGTGAGAAAAGCTGCATATTTACAGAAGACAGAAGCCCAAATGGGCTAGCAACAGGATCCCCCTCTGCTGCCCTGGAGGATTTACATGGGCTAGCCACTCAGGATCCCCCTCTGCTGCCCTGGAGGGTTTACATGGGCTAGCCACTCAGGATCCCCCTCTGCTGCCCTGGAGGGTTTACATTGGCTAGCCACTCAGGATCCCCCTCTGCTGCCCTGGAGGGTTTACATTGGCTAGCCACTCAGGATCCCCCTCTGCTGCCCTGGAGGGTTTACATGGGCTAGCCACTCAGGATCCCCCTCTGCTGGCCTGGAGGGTTTACATGGGCTAGCCACTCAGGATCCACCTCTGCTGCCCTGGAGGGTTTATATGGGCTAGCCACTCAGGATTCCCCTCTGCTGTGCTGGAGGATTTATATGGGCTAGCCACTCAGGATCTCCCTCTGGTGCCCTGGAGGG
>CAUYPK010159010.1:0-10394 GCA_963574355.1 Loris lydekkerianus | reverse complement strand
GGTGTTTTCTGGATACAAGTACTTTGTCAAATATTTGTTGTTTTCTGTGTTTTTATTTATTTATTTTTTTTTTTTTTTTTTTTTTTTTTTTTTTTTTTTTTTTTGCAGTTTCTGGCGGGGCTGGGTTTGAACCCGCCACCTCTGGGATATGGGTCCAGTGCCCTACTCCTTTGAGCCACAGGCACCTCTGTGGATATTTTCTTTTTTTGAGACAGTCTTACTATGTCACCCTCGGTAGAGTGCTATAGAGTCACAGCTCACAGCAACCTCAAACTTTTGTGCTTAAGTGAGTCTCTTGCCTCAGCCTCCCCAGTGCAGGAACTACAGACGCCCTCCACAGCTCCCAGTATTTTTATGATTGTTGTTATAGTTGTCATTGTTGTTTGGCAGGACCAGGCTGGGTTTTAACCTGCCAGCCCCATTGTATGTGGCGGGCACTCTAGCTGCTGAGCTATAGGCACTGAGCCTGTTCTGTGGATATTTTCTCTCAGTCTCTAGCTTGCTTATTCATTAGCAGTGTCTTTTGGTGGGCCAGAGATTTTAATTTTCATGGAAGTGAATTTATCATGTTTTTTACTTATTATTACTTTATGAGAGCTGAAAACCCTAAGTCATGAAGATATTCTACTTGGTTTTCCTCTAAAAGCTATAATGTGGCCAGGCATCATGGCTCACCCCAGTATCCCAGCACTTTGGGAGGCCAAAATAGGAGGATCACTTGAGAATGAGTTTGAGACTAGCCTGGGTGGGTAACATAGTGAGACCTCTCCCTGCATCGAAAAAAAAAAATCATATTATTTTAGTTTTTTTTGTTTTTTTTTTTTTTTTTGAGACAGAGTCTCACTTTGTCGCCCTTAGTATAGTACTGTTGACATCATACCTCATAGCAACCTCAAACTCTTGGGCTCAAGCAACCCTCTTGCCTCAATTTTTCATTTTTAGTAGAGATAGGGTCTTGCTCTTGCTCAGGCTGGTCTTGAACTCCTGAGCTCAGGCAATCCACCTGCCGCGGCCTCCCAGAGTACTAGGAATATATGCATGAGCCATCTCACCCAGCCTTTATTTTTCTAATCCCTAATTTTTTTGTTCTGTTTTGTTTTTGAGATAGTCTCAAGCTGTCACCCTGAGTAGAGTGTTATGACATCATAGGTCACAGCAACCTCCAAGCTCTTGGGCTCAACTCTTGGCTCAGTTTTTCTATTTTTAGTGAGACAGGGTCTCACTTTTTGCTCAGGTTAGTCTCAAACCTGTGAGCTCAAGCTATCCACCTCCCTCAGCCTCCCAGAATGCTAGGATTATAGGTGTGAGCCACTTCGCATGGCCTTAATCCCTAGTTTTGAAAACAGTTTTTAGGGCATGAGCTCCTCCTCTACCACTAATAATTAATTATTGAATGAATACATGAATTAATTGAAGGAACTCACCTATAAAGGCATCTGAGTCTATAGTTGTTTTGGAAAGAAAAGTGTTAGGTGGCGCCTGTGGTTCAGTGGGTAGGGTGCCATTCCCCTATACCGAGGGTGGTGGGTTCAAACCCATCCCCGACCGGCTAACACAGCAATGACAACTTAAAAAAAAAAAACAACTGGGTGTTGTGGCAGGCGCCTATAGTCCCAGTTACTTGGGAGGCTGAGGCAGGAGAATCGCTTAAGCCCAAGAGTTGGAGGTTGTTGTAAGTTGTGATGCCATAGCACTCTACAGAGGGCAACAAAGTGAGACTCTTGTCTCAAAAAAAAAAAAAAAAAAAAAGAAAGAAAGAAAGAAAGAAAAGTGTTGACACCTCCATTTTGTATTTCTTTTCTAATTACTGGCTTTTCGGGTTTTTTAGTTCTCGTGTCAAATTTTTAGCCATAATTATTAAGAAATAATATCACATATAATAATTCAACATTGGATGAGTTTTGACAAAGATTTACAGGAGTATAAATGCCACCACAATCATCATTAAGAACATTTCCATCACTTCTTGTGTGAATTTTATTAACTTACATTATCCAGAAAATCATCCATTTCTCTAAAATATTCACATTTTTAAATCTCTTCACTAACTGAAGTTAAGAATATAACAAGCAGGCCAGGCACAGTGGCTCAAGTCTGTAATCCTAGCACTCTGGGAGGCCAAAGTGGGTAGATTGCTTGAGCTCAGAAGTTCAAGACCAGCCTGAGCAAGAGTGAGACCCCATCACTACTTAAAAATGAGAAACTGAGGCAAGAAGATTGCTTGAGCCCAAGAGTTTGGGGTTGCTATGAGGTATGATGCCATGCCACTCTACCAAGGGTGACAAAGTGAGACTCTGTCTAAAAAAAAGTAAAAAGGAATATAAATGCATTGTTATGACCTATTTTCTAATTTTATTAGTATGTTCTCTAGCTCACGTATTTGTTTATTGTTGTATAGTTTATTCATTTTCTTTCTTTCTTTTTTCTTTTGAAACAGAGTCTTACTGTGTTGCCCTCAGTAGAGTGCTTTGGCATCGCAGCTCACAGCAACCTCAAACTCCTGGGCTTAAGCGATTCTCTTGCCTCAGCCTCCCAAGTAGCTGGGACTACAGGCGCTCGCCACAACACCCAGCTGTTTTTTTGTTGCAGTTGTTTAGCTTACCCAGGCAGGGTTCGAACCTGCAACCTCGGCGTATGTGGCTGGCACTGTAACCACCATGCTATGGGTGCCGAGCCAGTTTATTAATTTTCATCTTTGCTTTCTTCCCTTTTTGTCAACGCACAGGCTCTTACTCTGTCACCCAGGCTGAGTACAGTGGTGAAATCATTCCTCACTGCAGCCTTAACTCTGTGGCTTAAGGAACCTTGCCCTCTTGGGGCACCTAGGACTTGGTACACCACCATGCCCAGCTAATTTTTTTTATTTTCTGTAGAGACAGGGTCTCACTATGTTACCCAGACTTGTGTTAAACTCCTAGCCTTAAGTGATCCTCCTACCTCAGCCTCCCAAAGTACTGGGATTACAGGCTTGAGCCACGATGCCTGGCCCTTTTATTTTATTCTTCTACCGGTTTTATTTTACTTGTGTTGAAATCTTCTATATTGGCCAGGTGTGGTGGCTTACTCCTATAATCCTAGCACTCTGGGAAGCTTTGAGCTCAGGAGTTCAAGACCAGCCTGACCAAGAAGCAAGACCCCTTCTCTACTAAAAATAGAAAAGTTAGCTGAGCATTGTGGAGGGTGCCTGTAGTCCCAGCTACTTAGGAGGCTGAGGCAGGAGGATTACTTGAACCCAGAAGCTGAGGTTGCTGTGACCTAGGCTGACACCATAGCACTCTACCCTGGGCAACAGAGTGAGACTCTGTCTCAAAAAAAAAAAAAAAATGTTTCATAAATTTTAAGAAGATTAAATAATAGTGATGTAATAGCAATATATTGAATTTTGTATGCTATAGCACATATTATTTAGCTGTTATATTTTTATTGTTATTTACTATATTCTAATTGTTTCTATTATTTTTACCTATTTGATATGTTAAAAAGTGAAAGTGGTACTAGTCTACCACTTTAATTTTTTTTTATTAGTTTTTACTTGTATTTCAAAGGTCTTTGCTTTCTATATTTTCATTTTATTTTATTCTCGCCTTGAATCTTTCTTGGGTTTTTTGTTTTGGTTTGGTTTGGCTTTTGTCTTTGCCTAATAGATTTTTGCCTATCTCTTAAAAAAAAATTGTTTTAGATGTACCTCTTCTAGACAGTACTTACATACTGCATTTAAAAAAATTTTTTTAACCTGGCTGTGTGTGATGGCTCATGCTTGTAATCCTAACATTCTGGAAGGCTAAGGTAGGGGGATTGTTTGAGCTCAGAATTTCATGATCAGCCTGAGTAAGAATAAAACCCTGCCTCTACAATAAATAGAAAATGTAGCCACATTTGGTGGTGTGTACCTGTAGTCCCAGCTGCTTGGGAAGCTAAGGCAGGAGGATTGATTTAGCCCAGGAATTTGAGGCTGCAGTGAGCTATGATGATATCATTGCATTCTAGCTGGGGCAATAGAGTGAGACTCAGTCTCAAAAGAAAAAATAGAAGTTTTAGTGGGTCAGGGTGGCAGGTGCCTGTAGTCCCAGCTACCCAGGAGACTGAGATAAGAGTATCACATGAACCTAGGAGTTTGAGGCTAGCCTGAGCAACATAATGAGACCCTGTCTCAAAAACAAAAAAATTATAACTCCTCTATTATTCTTAATTTTTCTAGAATGGCTTGTAAAGATTAAGATTCTATTTCCATGTTTTTTACTTTGTTTCTATTATTTTCATCTCTATTTATTCAGTCTTATAGAAGAGATTCAAGCAGGTCATCTATTTTATTACGTTTTCCAATTTAACTGCTGCTTACTGCATTTCCTATAGTTTTTCCTGCTTTCTTCTTTTTTTTTTTTTAAGAGTCTTACTTGTAGCCCTGGGTAAAGTGTCGTGGTGTCATAGCTCATAGCAACCTTAAACTCCTAGGCTTAAGAGATGCTCTTGCCTCAGCCTCCCAAGTAGCTGGGATTATAGGTGCCCGCCACAACACCCGGCTATATTTTTAGAGGTGGAGTCTCGCTTTTGCTCAGGCTGGTCTTGAACTCGTGAGCTGAAACAATCCACCCACCTCAGCCTCCCAGCATGCTAGGATTATAGGCATGAGCCAACACATCCAGCCCTGATCATTTTTCTCTACGTGACTGCCTAATCTTGATTGAAATGCAATTAATGTACTATGACTTTTTAATTGAGGTTTGACCTTCATAAACTGTACACTAGTTTTAAATTTAAGCTCAGTTTATTTTTTGGTAGAGACAGGGTCTCTTAGCCTCAAGTCACTTTCTCACCTTGGCCTTCCAAAATGCTGAAATTATAGACATGAGTCTCCACACCCAGCCTCTTGGATTTTCTGTTTGTTTGTTTTAGAGACAGTCTCTATCACCCCCAGCTAGAGTCTAGTGGTGTCATCGTAGTTCACTACAACTTCAAACTCCTCAGTTCACTCAGTCCTCCTGCCTCAGCCTTGTGGGTAGCTGGGACTATAGGCATGTGCCACCATGCCTAATTTTTCTAGTTTGGAGTTTTTTGTTTGTTTAAGAGAGAATCTCAGCTCAGTGGTTAGGATGCTGGCCACATACACTGGCGCTGGCAGGTTTGAACTCTAGTTTGCTAAACAACAATGACAACTACAACAAAAAATAGCTGTGTATTGCAGTGGGCGCCTATAGTCCCAGCTACTAGGGAGGCTGAGGCAAGTGAGTTGCGTAAGCCCAAGAGTTTGAGGTTGCTGTGAGCTGTGATGCCACAGGCTAAACAACGACAACTACAACAAAAAATAGCTGGGTATGGCGGCTCCTGTGGCTCAGTGAGTAGGGCGCCAGCCCCATATGCTGAGGGTGGCGGGTTCAAACCCAGCCCCGTCCAAACTGAAACAAAAAAATAGCCGGGCATTGCGGCGGGCACCTGTAGTCCCAGCTACTCGGGAGGCTGAGGCAAGAGAATCGCTTAAGCCCAGGAGCTGGAGTTTGATGTGAGCTGTGATGCCATAGCACTCTACCAAAGGGCCATAAAGTGAGACTCTGTCTCTATTAAAAAAAAAAAAAAAAATAGCTGGGTATTACAGTGGGCGCCTGTAGTCCCAGCTACTAGGGTGGCTGAGGCAAGTGAATCGCCTAAGCCCAAGAGTTGGAGGTTGCTGTGAGCTGTGATGCCACAGAACTCTACTGAGGGCGACATAGTAAAACTCTGTCTCAAAAAAAAAAAAAATCAGTGCCTGTTGCTCAGCAGCTAGGGCACCAGCCATATACCCCAGAGCTGGCAGGTTTGAATCCAGCCCAGGCCTGCCAAACAACAGTAACAACTACAACCAAAAAATAGCCGGGCGTTGTGGCGGGCACCTATAGTCCCAGGTACTTGCAAGACTGAGGCAAAAGAATCGTTTAATCCCAAGAGTTTGATGTTGCTGTGAGCTGTGATGCACGGCACTGTACCAAGGGTGACATAGTGAGACTCAGTCTCAAAAAACAAAAAAAAGTAGGGCAGCGCCTGTGGCTTGGGTAGGGCGCTGGCATTGTGGCAGGTGCCTCTAGTCCCAGCTACTCGGGAGACTGAGGCAAGAGAATCATCTAAGTCCAGGAGTCGGAGGTTGCTGTGAACTGTGTGACACCATGGCACTCTACCGAGGGGGATAAAGTGAGACTCTGTCTCTAAAAATAATAATAATAATAATAATGATAATAATAAAAAGAGAGTCTCATTTCTGTCACCAGGGCTAGATTGCGATGGCATTAGCCTAGCTCACAGCAACCTTAAACTCCTGTGTTTAAGCAATCCTTCTGTCTCAGCCTCTTTGAATAGCTGGGACTATAGGCGCCCACCCAATGCCTGGCTAGTTTTTCTACTTTTAGTAGAGATGGGGCCTCGCTCTTGCTCAAGCTGGTCATGAACTCCTGAGCTCACACCATCCACCTGTCTCACCCTTTCTGAGTGCTAGGATTACAGATGTGAACCAGCATGCCTGGCCTATTTCTCTTATTGATTTGTGGAATTCTTTTGTTTTTATTTTATTTTTTGAGACAGAGTCTCAAGCTGTCACCCTGGGTAGTAGTGGCATCATAGCTCATAGCAGCCTCCAGTTCAGGCTCAATCAATCCTCTTGCCTCAGTTTTTCTATTTTTATTATTATTATTATTATTTGCAATTGTCATTGTTGGTTAGCTGGCCCAGGCCGGGCTTGAACTTCCCAGCCTTGATGCATGTGGCTGGCGCCGTAACCACTGTGCTATGGGCGCCAACCCACTTCCACCTCCTAGAGTGCTAGGATTGCGGGTGTGAGCCACTGTGCCTGACTGATTCCTGGAGTTTTAAATTCATTCATTCATTCATTTATTTATTATTTATTTATTTATTTATTTATTTATTTATTTATTTATTGAAGCATAGTCTCATTTTGTTGCCCTGGGTAGAATGCCTTGGGGTCAGCCTAGCTCACAGGAACCTCAAATTCCTGGTCTCAAGCAGTCCTCTGGCCTCATCCTCCCAAGTAGCTGGGATCACAGGCATCTGCCACAACACCCACCTAGTTTTTCTATTTTTAGTAGAGGCAGGGTCTTGCTCTTTTTAGGCTGATTGGTCTTGAACTCCTGAGCTCAAGCCTTCCTCCTGCCTATCTCCTAGAGTGCTAGGTATTACAGGGGTAAGCCATCACACCCAGCCTATTTATATTCTAAATATTAATTCTATATTAATTATGTGTATGGAAAACGTCTTTTCTCAGCCCGTGGTTCATCTTTTTACTCTTTATGGTATCTTTTGATGAATACAAATCTTTTCTTTTCTTTTCTTTTTTCTTTTTTTTTTTTTTTGAGATAAAGCCTCAAACTGTCACCCTGGGTAGAGTGCCATGTAGTCACAGCTCACAGCAACCTCCAACTCCTGGGCTTAAGCAGTTCTCATGCCTTAGCCTCCCAAGTAGCTGGGACTACAGGCACCTGCCACAATGTGTGGCTATTTTTCTTTTCTTTTTTTTTGGGGGGGGGTTGTAGTTGTCACTGTTGTTTGGTGGGCCCAGGCTAGATTAAAACCTGCCAGCTCTAGTGTGTGGCTGGCACCTTAGCCGCTTGAGCTACAGGTACCGATGAATATAAATCTTAATTTTAATGAAGTCATATTTATAATATTTTTAAAGATTAATCCTTGTTGTGTCTTATTTTAAAAATGTAAAAAAAAACAAAAAACAGGAAAAGTTTGCCTACTCCAAGGTCAGTTCAGTAAGATATTCTTCTGTATTTTCTTCCAGAAACTATATTAATATGCCTTTTACATTTACTTCTGTGGTCCATTTGACATCAGTTTTTGAATATGGCATGAGGTAGGGGCAAGGTTAATATTGCCCCGTGGTCTATTTTTCTGTTCTTATACTATCACATCTTACTGAGTATTCATTTAAAAATTTCCAAAGTCTTCACCTGTCTTTACAATGACTCTTCTTAAAATATGTTTACTGATTACTTTAGATTGTTATCCTTCTGGTCCAACTATAATAGCTTTTCATATGTTAGGTTATTTTTTTCATCCTTCTCTAAGCCAGTCTATACTTGTTCATATTAAAAGTGGTGGCTCACACCTGTAATTCCAGCACTTTGGAAGGCCAAGATGGGAGGATTGTTGAAGCCAGGAGTTTAGGATCAGCCTTGGCAACATAGTGAAATCCCATCTCTACAAAAGAAATTGTAAATATATATAAAAATATATATATATTCACACATACACACACATGTCTTGGCACCTGTAGCTCAGCAGCTAGGACACCACCCACATACACCAGAGCTGGCAGATTCGAATCCAGCCCAGGCCTGCCAAAAAATAGCCATGTTGTGGCAGGTGCCTATAGTCCCAGCTATTTGGGAGGTTGAGGCAAGAGAATCGCTTAAGCTGAAGATTTTGAGGTTGCTGTGAATTGTGATGCCACGGCACTCTACCAAGGGCAACATCATGACACTCTTATCTCGGGGGAGGGGAAAAAAATATATATATAATATACATACAAATATATATATACATATATATATATACAAAAAAAAGAAATACACACACATACACATACATATCCAGTCATGGTGGCACATGCCTATAGTCCTGGTTGCTCTGGAGGCTGAGGCAGGAGGATTGCTTGAGCCTAGGAATTCAAGGTTATAGTGAGCTACAGCCATGCCACTGCGCTTTAGTCTGGACAACAAAGCAAGATCTTGTCTCTTAAAAAAAAGATTTTCAGGTGCAGATAAAGGGAAAAGAGAATCATTTGATTTACACTGCTAATGTTAAACTCTCCTAGAGAAGCATAGAGAAGAAACTGGAGGTGAGTATTACTGTGGCAAGAAGCAGAACATTCTGCTGGAGTAGATCAGTTTCACAAATTAGGATTCTTATTCCATTGCTTTTTTTTTTTTTTTTTTTAACCTCTATTATTATAGAAGCAAGCCTCAGATTTATCTTCCTTCTCTCCCATCTAGCCACCCACAGTTATAAACCAGTAGCCACAAAGTTATCTTCTGATACCCACTGTGCTTCCCATGGACCCTGGTAGAATCTAGTTGTACCCTTCTCACTGCATCACAGTTAACCTTGGCTCTTGCTCTGGTTGTCCCAAGATAAGGGTATTAATGAGGTACTGCTCCTGAGGTCTCATCAGTAGTCTTTTTTTTTTTTTCTTTTTTTGAGACAGTCTCACTATGTTATCCTCAGTAGAGTGCTGTGGTATCACAATCCAGAAACCTCACAGAAACCTCAAACTCTTGGGCTTAAGCGATTCTCTGGCCTTAGCCTCCCAAGAAGCTGGGACTACAGGCACCTGCCACAACACCTGGCTATTTGTCTGTTGTAGTTGTTATTGTTGTTTAGCAGGCCTGGGCTGGGTTTGAACCCGCCAGCCCCAATGCATGTGGCCAGCATCCTACCCACTGAGCTAGAGGCACCGAGTTGTCTCATCAGTATTCTTATCAAACCCACAAAGGGTTGAATATCAGTTGTCCTTTTTCTCATACCAGTCTCATCTGCAGTTTGTCTTGCAGAAAATTTCACAAAGTTTCGGGTGTGTGTTTGCCTACTACTAATATATATTTTCTTTATTTTTATATTTTTCATCATTTTGGTGAAAAACCAAATAAAATACTTGACAAAATACTTAGAAGCATATACTTAACACTATTATAATTACAAATCAATCTTAGTTTTTATTTTATTTTTATTTATTTACTTTATTATTTTTTTGGAGCCAGGGTCTCACTTTGTTACTCTGGGTGGAGTGCCATGGCATCATAGCTCACATCAACCTCAAACTCTTGGGCTTAAGTGATTCTCTTGCCTCAGCCTCCAAAGTAGCTGGGACTATAGGCACCTGGCTAGTTTTAGAGACAGGGTCTCACTCTGGCTCAGGCTGGTCTTGAACTTCTGAGCTCAAGCAATCCACCTGCCTCAGCCTCCCAGAGTGCTAGGATTACAAGGTGTTAACCTTCATTCCCAGCCCCAGTGCTAATTTTTAAGAAAAGAGTTTCAGGGGTTGGGAAGAGCAGAGAGAGAGAAGGGGGAAGTCACTGTGTGGGGTACACCTTTTGAGGGCGGGACACAATTATAAGAGGGACTTTACCTAACAAATGTAATCAATGCAACCTGGTTCTTTGTATGTTCAATGAATCCCCAACAATTAAAAAAAAAAAGGGGTGGTGCCTGTGGCTCAGTGAGTAGGGCGCCAGCCCCATATACCGAGGGTGGCAGGTTCAAATCCAGACCCAGCTGAACTGCAACAAAAAAATAGCCGGGCGTTGTGGCGGGCGCCTGTAGTCCCAGCTGCTCGGGAGGCTGAGGCAGGAGAATCGCGGAAGCCCAAGAGCTGGAGGTTGCTGTGAGTCCTGTGACGTCACAGCACTCCA
>CAUYPK010159005.1:0-35681 GCA_963574355.1 Loris lydekkerianus | reverse complement strand
TCCTCCTCAGGGCCCAAGTGGTTTGATTTTGGCTTCTGTTTCCGGCCGAGCTGCCCCTGCCCCACAGACGGATCCATTGCGAGGAAAAAGCGCTGCTGGGCCGCTCTCGGCTGTCCCGAGGCACAAGCGTGCCCCTGAAACTACCCCGGCCTTCCCTTTCACCTCTCTCTGGAAAGGCGGGGCGGCAGCCAGACAGTCTGTTCTTGGTGGGAGTCTTGGCTTCTTTCTTGGGGAACTGGATCTTTAGGTTCAGCCGCTTGTGGGTCGCTCCTTCCTGAGGCGTTTGTCGAAGTCAACGTGGTGGACATAAAAAGCTTCCGGCCCCTGAAGTCCTTCACACTCAGGATCTCGGCTGGGGATCACGCACCTTTGTTGTCCTGGTTCCGCAGCAGCACAGGTAGGTGGCAGCCCTCAGTTCTCCCCTACCTCTACCATTTTTCTTCCTTCCACTCAATGGACCTTATTTTGCTGAATACTGGGAAATGGTTGCTGCTTTTACAGTTTCAATGTTAGGAAAAAAGTATCAACTATATATTCATATTAAATGATAAAATCATTCAGGCTTCACATCTTCTTTCACATTTCTAATATATATTCTCAAATTTTAAATAGGAGCAATGATAAAGATGCATAATATTATCAGTCTTCTAGTTTAACTTTAGAATCTTACATTTGAAATAGGTAATTTATCTTTGCACCTGGCAGGGTGGCCCACACTTATAATCCTAGCACTCTGGGAGGCTGAGCTCAGGATTGCCTGAGCTCAAGAGTTCAAGACCAGCCTGAGCCAGAGCAAGACCTGGTCTCTAAATATAGCCAGGTGTTGTGGTGGGGCCTGTCGTCCCAGCTACTTGGGAGGCTGGGGCAAGAGAATCGCTTACACCCAAGAGTTGGAGGTTGCTGTGAGCTGGGACACCACAGCACTCTACCAAGGGTCACAAAGTGAGACTTTGTCTCAAAAAAAAAAGAAAAAAAATTATCTTTGTGTTGTTGCTATTTCGAATGGATTTTGTTTTAAGTCTACAACTTTGCATAGAGAGGAATGTCAAAAACCTATTAAGCCTACTTTTAAGTAAAATGATTCTTCAGAATCATGAAATATTTTAAACTTGATTCTTTGGAGTGAAAGAATTTATTTTCTAAATTTTGCATGTTAAATTGGAAGCATGATTTCTTTTGAACTATTATTAAAATATGTATTAAAGATAAACCATGTGAAAGAAATAAAAATGTAGAATTGTCTACCTTGCTCACTTTGACAAATAATATAATTTGTAGTAAAAGTAGGAAAGGGAGATTTCAGGTAAAAAAGAACAGAAATAAGAAGGAAGATGGGGATAAAGGCAAGAAGAAAAGAAATAGAAAAAGGAGCAAAGGGGATTAACAAGTTTTTAAAGGGTGAGATAAAGGGGGGGGAATAAATTAATAAAAATGTAAAAATTTAAGGTGTAGTGTGCTATCAAATACCATGGAGAAAAATGAAAGCATGTTGGAATTAACTCCAATTAACTCATAGAAGTTTGTGGATGAATGCGCAATTTAGAAGAGACAAATAATAATTCTATTTTTAGAATTAGGGATAAATTTGAGGTTTTGAAATACATAAAATCATAAAATTAATTTTAAAATGATTCATATGGTCTTAACTTTCTAAAACTAAATTGATATTTTTTCAGAGTTTAATGTCCATTCTTTAAAATGCCAACCTAGTCTTATGTCAATTCTTATAGATGATACTTACCGTATATGCTCGAGTATAAGCCGAGTTTTTTTCAGCACAAAATTTGTGCAGAAAAACCGGAACTCGGCACAAATTTTGCGCCGAAAACACTCGGCTTATACTCGAGTATATATGATAATAAATCTTCTGAAAAGTTGTTTTTCCCTGATTTCTTTTTTTCCAATCCAATTGTGAAATTGTATACTTCCATGTAAGACAGATATTGAGATATTTTCTCTATCTGGAAGATCTGTAAAGTGAAAAGGGAGAACTCTCTTATATTGCCATGAGTGATACAGCCTTTGATAACTGAAGGTGAATATGTGAGATATTTAATGTCAAATTGTCTTTAAAAAAATACATACTATTCCTATTTTGAAATATTGGTAATATTAAGCAAAATTATTCTCACTCAAATTTAGTAAAACTTTACTGTGAATTTTCCGGAGGGTTTTGTGTGTGTGCGTGCGTGCGTGCGTGTGTGTAAAAGTTGTCTAGTCTCTACACAGACACGAGTGATAGGAATTCCTTGACTAATCAGCTTCATTGGTTACAGTAAAATTAAACAATTTCCCTCTCCAGTCTTACATATTGCCCTATGCTTATATCTCAATTTTGGGCCCATATCTTAAATGTAGACTTCTTAGGTTGTATGTGGTGGTACATGCCCATAGTCTCAGCTACTTGGGAGGCTGAGTTGGGAGGATCACTTGAGCCCAAGAATCAGAGCAGCCTCAGAAACATAACAAGATTGCATTTCTAAAATAACAATTTAAAATTTTAAAAAGTATAGATTTTCTAAAATAGGGCGTTTACTCTGAATTCCATTTTTGTCTCTGGTTATAGCCATGTTTTATTTAGGAAATCAGAATGCAGAAGATACAGAAATAGAACCTATCAGGGAAGGAGGAGTCAACATCTTTTCATCCTAAGATGACATAAAGTTGGAAAACAACAATGATAGGAACTCTGATTCAATTGCTATCTGTGGTCACAATCTAAGAACTTTCATATAGAAGGCAAGTATTTTAATTCTGTCCCAGAAGCAGAGTGGGAAGCAAGAATTTGAAGTCAAGTACTTTTGAGACATGATCCCAGGACACACTAGCAGGGCGTGGAGAACCAAAATAGGAAGGACAGCCAGTAAAGGGTGTGTTATTGCACAAGTCATCAATGTGAACAACTGAATCTTAATGTTCCCTGGGAGCGCTGGGATAAGATGTAGGACCCAAATTTTGGAGCTTTGAGACCTGAAGGGCAAGGTTAATAGGGTATTGATTCACCAACTCCTGCTTTAAAGGCTATAATTTCTACAGGTCTGTCCTCCCCCAGGCAAAAGGAAGCAAGTACTGGTAGGTGCAAAATAAGTAGCATGTACAAAAATGGTGAGAGCAGAATGGATATGGGAGGGGCGTTGATAATATTAAGTGCTAAAAAACTTAATATATTTCTTGTTTAAGTGATTTTGAAAACCTGCCTACATTTGGAAAGCATCACTGTAATATCATAAACACTGTTCAATTCCATTAATCCAAGTGATGGTATGGATATTAGTTGGTTATCTTTTCTCAATTCATATATCTATTATATCTGTCCATCTGCCCATCCATTTCTCAATTAATATATCTATTATATCTGTCCATCTGTCCATCCATCCATCATCCGTCTATCTATCACTCATCTATCATCCTTATTTTCCTTTAAGGAACTTTTCGACTACCTACCTACCTTCGTTGTAGTGCAGCTGCAGAGTCTGGTTGAGATTTCACCACTTTTAGCTGCAGAAGTGGGGTCTCATTTAGCTCAGGAATGAGCATGTGACCTAATTCAGGCCCATGACTTTCAGAGAGATCTTTCCTAGGTGCTTTGGGAAAGAAAAACCCTAACGAGATGTTCTTCCTCAAATGCAAGACTGCAGATGTGGATTCTGAAACTTTCAGGCAATTTTGCCACCATGAGAGAAGCTGATAGTTCAACACAACAGAACTCAGAGAAATAGGGGAAAAAATGGAACTATAAACCTGAGGACAAGTTTGCTGTCACTGGCAGCATTAAGAGAACCATCTCCACACAATCAGTTACTTATGGGCATATTAGGATTAATTCCACAAAGTACCACAGAAAGTGCAAATTCATGCTACTTTAAAATAATTCATTTCTATCATCTTACTCATATATCAGAAAATCTCTTGGCTAGTGTCAATAAGAAATATTTCTTTTTCATTTTTTCTAATACATATAAGCCATAGTTTGTAATCCCATAATGTGAATAATGTACAGCAGTTCCATCATTATGTTTCGGAAGAGAGAGATTTTTTTTTTTTTAAGAGAGAGATTTTTTAAATTTGCAGTTTGAGATTACAGCATTCAAACAAGCAAAGTGTTTACTATTTTGAGAGGATGCTAGTGAAAGAAAAAGTTAACCTAACAGTACCTGCTGTGCCTACATTGGCAAATGAAGGGAAATCACACAGATGGTGGCATTTGTCTGAGAGTTGGGTGCCAAGGGTGTCTTCTCAAAGGAACATAAATCAGAATGGAATTTCTATCTTTTCCTACAGATATGAATGTGGATTTGGTGGAAAACTTTTTTTTCACCCACACTTTAAAAACCACCACCACTACTGCCACCACCCTTACCACCACCGTAATAATCAGTCAATATAATAGTGAATACCGTGTATACTCGAGTATAAGCTGAGTTTTTTCAGCACAAAATTTGTGCCAAAAAACCTGAACTCAGCACAAATTTTGTGCCGAGAAAACTCAGCTTATACTTGAGTATATATGGTACTTATTGATCCTTTAGTACATGCCAAATTTTCCCTTGCAAGGGAAGAAAGACATACAGGTTTGTTCTAGAATGCCATTTGGTAGTCTTAGGTTATTTTCCTTCAACAATGCAAAGTCCTGGGCAGTGCCTGTGGCTCAAGGAGTAGGGTGCCAACCCCATATAACGGAGTTGGCGGGTTCAAACCTGGCCCCAGCCAAAAGCTGCAACAAAAATAATGCAAAGTACTTAGAATATTGCTGACACACAGTAAGCTATAAAGAAACGTTAGCTGTCACTACCTAACACACGAGATTCTTTAATTCTCTTATGGAGTGGGGGAGACCACAAAACACAACTGGGTTAATTTTCTAGTCTAGTGCAGGGTTGCTGTAGATGTATAAAGACATAAAGAAATAGTAAATGCCTGACACACATGAGGGACAAAGTCATGAGCGTTGGAAGAGAAATACTATTGGAGGGCATAAGGGCATCAGGAAGACACAAAGGATCTTGTTTGGCGCTAACAAGGCAGGCTTGGTGATATAAAGGAGAGGTCAGATTGGGGGTTTTGTGATTTAGGAGAGAATGAAGGAAGGTAGACATCCTAGATGGATCAGGCAGAGAAGGAGAGGCAAGGAAGAGCACAGGACAAATGGGAGGAACACTGGATGGTCTCCTTGGGGTGGCAGCCCAGGTAAAAATGAACCGTGGGAGAAAATATCATAAGGTCATCAAAGCTGAATTACAGAAAGGATGGAAAGCTTAGACTAGAAGAGAAATTTGCCAGGGAGCTGTTGGCCTTGCCAAATCCTTACCATCCCCCCCAAATAGGTATGGGCTTGATTGCCTAAGATTTTGTGACTACATAGCAATGGAGCTCATCAAAGCCTGTGAGCCTGTGAGAGAGCAAGGGAAAGAGGGAGCAGAGAGGGAGAGAAGGAGGAGAAAGGGGGGAGGAGAGGAGGAGAGAGAGAGAGACATTGAAAGATTAAAACTGACTACTAGAGGCTCCAGTCAGAATCAGCCAGGAATTGCAGAGCAGTGTGTTGGTGGTTTCAGGACACAGCAGATTTATCTGTACAAATGACACATTTGAAGGCCTTGAGAGAAAGGCAGATTAAGGTAGAAGCTTATAAAGTATTACTGCTTTATAGCTTTGTGTCTGTCTGGAAGACTATTTTATTGTATTTACAGCTCTATAGGAATAATCCCCCCCCCCAAAAAAAAAAGCATTAACTATAGCTAATACTTATCGTTAACATGTGCTGAGAACAGCTCTATGTCATTACGTGTATTACATACACCTCACTTAGTCCATTTGTGTAGGCCATTTTTGTCCCTATTTCCAGATGAGAAATCTGAGACCACAGAGAGACCACATGGCTAATAAGGAATATGGGGAAGGTTATTGTTTGCAGGCCCCAATTAATCATGCTTCTCAGAATTTATTATGTCTTTATGTAGTCCCTTCTCACTTTGACTCTGAGCTTGGCCTGGCTTTTTCCAATGGGATATTAGCATTTTGATGCAAGTGGAAGCTTGATGACTCTTTGAACATTGGTGCTTGTTCTTTTGGAACATTTCTTCACAGAATCCAACCACCAAGCTGTGAGGAAGCCAAAGGAGCCACATGAAGAAGACTGTATGAAAAACAAAGTGAGGCTCATGGCCAATAGCTTCAGATGAGCTCCCAGCTGGCAACTAGCACCAACTGCTAGTCATGTGAGTGAGGCCATTTTGGACTTTTTAGCTTTCCCAGGGCCTTGGTTGACACCAGGTGAAGCAGACAAATCTGGTCAACTGTTAGAATGAGAAGTAATACAACTTAGTTCTTTTAAGCCACTAACTTTTAAGGTGGTTTGTTATACCTGTAGTATATTTAATTGGAACAAAGTGAACTGATTTTTTTTTTAATAGCAAAGCAAGACTTTTCCTTCTGTCTAAGATATTGCAGCAATATAAAAAGGAAACCAACATTTAGCAGGTACACATTAAATACACACAGACATACTTTTTTATTTAAATCTCATGCAATTGCAGTTTAACATCAAAGTAACTATGCAGTCATGAAAACATACAAACTGGATAATCTTACTACAAAAGAAGATGATTCTAAATTTTCTTTTCTTTTCTTTTTCTTTCTTTTCTTTCTTTTTTTTTTTTTTTTACTTTTTTGATCTGTAGATCCTAAGTTTTCTTAATGCAGGGATGGGATAGTTGAGGCAGGGAAAAAATGGCTCTGGTTTGAAATTTGGAAATGATCATACAGTCGAGAAAATAAATCTTACAACTGTCCCACAAGCACTTCAAGCTTGAGAAATCCAAAATTAAATCTAACATTTCCTCCCCAAACTTTTTCCTGTTCCTACGTTCTTGATCTTTTTTAATTGAACCACGTTTGAACCAGGCAGACTTCTAATAGGTAGAACTAAGTATACAGAAAGAAAAAAATCAAATTCTGAAAGCCACGGAGAACTTTCTTTTTATTTATTCTTGGAAACAAGTAGTCTGCCTTGCTTATGCCAGACTATGAGACAATGTGATCTGCCCTTGTGCTCTCATACCAGACTCTGTCTCGCTTCCTCTTTCCTGCTTTTATGTGAATAGACACAAAATCCTTTCTGGTGACATTATCTGTGCTCTCAGGAACAAAGAACAACCTCATTACATTTACCGATATCATCACAACCCTTTTCACATTTTAATTAGCACCAAATTGTAGGATAAAAATTATGTAAATTGTTAGTGGAGGTAGTGTTTTCTCTGTCTCCTTCAAGATTAATATAATGAGTCCCAGTGAGGAATAAGTCAATGACAAGGTCAGCATCCAGACCAGAGGTAGAATTATCTGAGAAAAAAAATATGAATTCCTTGTGCATCTAGGGAAAGGCTGCCCTTAACCCCGAGACGTTTGCTCAGGTAAGAATTTTTAGACAGGAGTGTATATAACTAGGAAACTCAAGTGAGTTTTGTCTTCAGACAAAATCACAGTATCTAGTATGTGCTTCTCCAATTATTATCTGAAACATCCTCCTCCCCCCCTTTCTGGACTACTTTAGCCCTATTTTATGTTCTCATGCTGTGCTTTTTTGCATCACTTATAGAAATGTCAACTAAGCAATTGTTTCTTTAAGTGTGGGGTTATGCAGAAAGCAACCTTATTTTTTTTCTCATCCCTGCTTTGAAAGAAGCTCTCTGAAAACATTTTCCTTAGCTTTCTTTTGTAGTCTCAGGCTTGGGCAATGGGTATGGAGAGTGAAGGGGTAAAATACTGGATTTAAAGTTGAGGTCTCGCAGAGGTGGTCCAGCACTTATTGTAGCCATTGTGCCTGTTCTTGCTCCACCATTCAGAATTGCCTGTGGTGGCTTGGGCACCTGTTTCTCAGTGGTTAGGGCACCAGCCACATGTACCAGGGCTGGTGGGTTTGAACCTGGCCTGGGTCTGCTAAAACCAAACAACAACAACAACAACAACAACAACAACAACAAAACCCCAAAAAAACAACAGCCATGCATTGTGGCGGGTGCCTATAGTCTCAGCTACTAGGGAGGCTGAGGCAAGAGAATTGTTTGAGCCCAAGAGTTTGAGGTTGCTGTGAGCTATGCCAAGGGTGACAAAGTGAGACTCTGTCTCAATTAAAAAAAAAAAAAAATTGCTTGTGGTAAGAGCAGATAGCATGGCTTTCATGTTATAAGCCATTGGCCCATGAGGAGCCATATCTGGATCTGATAGAAAAGACAGTGCATCATCCAGAGACAATAGACTCTGAGCTGGATGCAGTAAGTGAATGAGATTTGGGTGGCTCTGTCCTTGGGATGTGGTGAGTGCATTTTCTTCATGAAAAAGAGAATACATGGATACTTGTGTGGCCAGTATGAAGATTCTGTTTTTTTAATATGTTTGTTTGTTTGTGAGATAGTCTCAGTCTGTTGCCCAGGCTACAGTGCCATGGAGTCAGCCTAGCTCATAGCAATCTCCAACTCCTGGGCTCAAGTGATACTCCTGCCTTACCCTCCCAAGTAGCTGGGACTATAGGTGCCCACCACAATGTCTGGCTAATTTTTCTATTTATTTATTATTATTTTTTTTTTATTTTGCAGTTTTTGGCCAGGGCCAGGCTTGAACCCACTACCCCCAATATATGGGCCTGGTGCCCTACTCCTTTGAGCCACAGGTGCTGCTCATTTTTCTATTTTTTTTTTTTTTTTTTAATCAGAGACAAGGCCTTGCTCTTTCTCAGGCTGGTCTTAAACTTCTGACCTCACAGAATCCTCCAATTTTGGCCTCCCAGAGTGCTAGGATTATAGGTGTGAGCCAGCATGCCTGGCCAGTATGAATATTTTGAAATACAGCAATATATTAGAATAGCATAGCCAGTTTGCTAGCCTTGGCTCTAGGGAACATTTTTTAGTACAATAACTATGTAGCTGTGCTGAACTTCATATAAGAAAGATACAAATATCTACATTGAGTCTTTTTATTATGGTAGTTAAACCTACAACTTAACAAATCTAAAAGGATAATGAAAACAGCAGTATTTATAATTATATAATTTATTTTAATGTTTGCTTCCCTCCAACCAAATGTAAGATCCATAAAGACAAGCATCTGTCTTGTTTATAAGTCTATCCTCATTCTTTGGTATGACGGTTACCATATTGGAAACACTAAATGTTTGTTTGTTTGTTTTTTGAGACAGAGTCTTGCTCTGTTGCCCTCAGTAGAGTGCTGCGGCATCACAGCTCACAGCAACCTCCAGCTCTTGGGCTTAGGTGATTCTCTTGCCTCAGCCTCCCAAGTAGTTGGGACTGTAGGTGCCCACCACAATGCCTGGCTATTTTTTGTTGCAGTTTGGCTGGGGCTGGGTTCGAACCCACCACCCTCGGAATATGGGGCCGGTGCCCTACTAAATGAGCCACAGGAGCCGTCCAACACTTACTAAATGTTGAATGCATAAATAAAATAAACATAGCCGGTTGTTACCATCCCAGAATTTCACAGAAAGTGTCTTTGTGGAGAACATTGATAATGAGTTAATATGTAGGAGTCAGGATTAGTAGATTAGAAACCTGGATATATGGGGACATATCTTAATTGAATATCTTACTTTTGAGATCAATAACAAACCTGATTACAGGAGATGGAGACTGCACAGAAGACCTCCCTGTATGTGACTTTTAAAGTTCTTACCACTGGAAGTCACAGCCTATGTCCCTAACCCTTGGATCTAGGCTGGCCTTGTGGTTTGCTCTGGCCAACAGAATGTGTTAGAAATGATAGTGAATCAGTTCCAGGCCTAAGATTTAAGAGTTCTTTTTCACGTTTGCTTTTTCTATTATAATCTTGTTTCGTGCATGAAAATAAGCCCAGGGTAGCTTGCTGAAGGATGATAAACCACATGGGGCAAAGGTGAATTATCCCAGCTGAGTCCATGCTAGATATGCTAGCCCCCAGCCAACTCATTAGGTGATTGAAAGTGTATGAGGCCAAATACAATCATACGCACATGGGCCTGATCAGCAGAACAGCTCAGCTGAGCCACAGATTGTGCATACTTACGAAAGGTCAATAAGTCAATAGGTTTTAGGGTGGTTTGTTATATAACATTATTGCAACTTTTATGATACTATACTTATTATATAACTGATATATAGGAGAAGGCCAGAAATGGGGGTAAAGTTTGGTGCTGTTAAAAGTTCTTAGATGACAACAGAGTCCTAAATCTTAAAATTGCTGATTTTGATTTTGAATGAGTATCTAATGTCAGGCTCAATTCTTTGAAAAGGCACTTTTACAGAAATTCATAGCAGACTAATGGGAGTAACCATCAAAAAAGGAATTCAAATGATCATTATTAGAAGACTTCATAATGACTACCTACTCTGAATCAGCCATTGCTCAAAGCAGTGGAGGAAGGGAAGAAATACCCTGACCTCTCCTCTGTCCTGCTTTCCAATGTCCTGCCTGCCACTGCCTCCCAATGGTTAAATCTGTTCAGAAGCCAGTGGGAAGGAAAACCAGAGGAATAAAACGGGTGGAGGTCAGCCTCTTGCAATATACAATGATAAGAAGGGAAGGAAATAGAATGGATTGGCGAGCACAGGGTATATGAACGGTACACCTGGGTTATGAAATCCACAAAGGTCTATATTTCAAGGGTATAAATTAGTTGAAAGCATTCATATGTCCTATCAAAGTTAAAGTACCTATTCTCTGGAGTTTAGCAAAAGCCTTTACAGTATCTCAGAATATATTATATATTTCCAATGAATGAGAATTGTGATCAACTCCTACACAGACTCTTGACTTGTTAAACAAAACCATGTTATTTGAGGACCTGATATATATTAAAGTTTGAGAAACTCTATTCTATGTGATGGTACATAGGCTCTTTCTTTCTTACCATTAGTATTAGAATTTAATGATACCAACATTATAATAACTGTAATTGAACTCCTTATAATAAAGTGTTATAGTATATATTATGTCCTTAGTTCCTCACTAGATCCCGGAAGACGAGCCTCATAAGGCATCATTATCATACAAATGAGGAAATAGAGGCACAAAGAGATTTAAACAAATGGCTCATAGTTTTGAGTTAGTGAGTGGTTAACCTGGGTCAGGACTAGGTTATTAATGACAAGTTTAGTGACCTTTCCAGAACTGAGATGAGGCATGGAGGGTGGAAAGGTGAAGCAGGGGCAGTCATACAAACCATTACGATATTTGAGGCCATATTTTGAATTAACCACAAACGAACTAAGTGCAAAATTAGAATTGAGTATCTTTAAGAAAACAGATGCTTCACACAAAGAAGTGTTTATTTAATCCCATTACATTTTAGTTTCTGTATAAACAATTGAAGATGTTAATGTCAACATCTTAATTATTTTAGTATTTAAATATAGTTTTCATCTGCTCCCAAACCACATAAGATCATACTCATAGAAGGTCTTTTCTATTAATTTTCTTGTGTTGTGGGTTGTCTTTTATTTGTTGCCAATGAATGAGGACCTATATAGCACCCGAAAACTAATGTTTCTCTCTGCCCCTCACCAGCATAAAGACATACATCGCTGACACAAATAAAACAATAAAGCAACTTCAGGGAGATAACTGCATTGGCCTAAAATTTGTCACAACATGAACAGCAGCAGCAAAATCTATCTTTGTGGTAGTCATTTAAATTGTGATTGAGCTGCAGAATTTTCATTCTTTTATAATCTAAATAAGTACAAGAATGATAGTCCTATTCAAAGCTGTTGATGTTACCACATCACTAATAGCCAGAATGTGTCACTTTCATAAAAAATTTATTTTTAGACTCCATTCAAGGTATAAGCATCAGTCACAGGTTGTCTACAGATTCTAGCTATCAGGACAAATAGGGTTTTCCCGAAATACCCTTGCAATGACTTTGGTTCCTGGCCCATTTTCTGGTCCATCTCTTTTCCCCTACACTTGGCCAGCCATGCTAAAGATGGACTGTACTTGTCCTAGTGATAACTAAAACTGTTCATAAATTATAAGTGCATCATTCAGCTCAAATGGGTTCACTTATACAGCAAAACAGATTGATTTTCTCTAGCAACCAACAATGAAATGCTCTCTTCAATTTCTTGTAATTAGTTCTACTATCAGCAAGAAAATTAAAGGCTACAAGACCAGATTTCTCCCTCAGGGCCTTATCAGCCCTTTCATAACCTGTACAGTGGCCTTCTGAACTATAAGGTGGATAAATGAGACGAATGCTGATTTTGGCATCCAGCTTACTCTTGGATAATCTAGCTCATCCTTCTCAGCTGACATGAGACAGAAATAACATCAAAGGGTTATAAACTCTTTCTTGCAGACTTGGGGTTCCATGGTTCATTGGCCCCAGACCTAATCTATCAATCTATTTTCTACAAAATAAAAGGTGAGACACCCATTACAGATCTGTTATAAGCCCTGGCAGGTGGTCTACAACAAAAACAGAATACATCAACCAACCCGGTATTCAATGTCCCTTTCCTACAGTTTGAAGGACTAGGGGTCAGCTGACATGGATAATAGTAGTCAGGATTTAGTATGAAATTGTTTTCGGTACATAAATAAACTCACACATCTTGATGTATTAGTATAAAGATTAGACAGAAAAGTTCATTTTTGGTATGGTTCTGACCTTTTATAAAAATAGGCCTGTTATTTTATTTTTCATTATACACTGACTTTGCAGGTGCTATAATCAATGAAACTGGGTTAGAATTTACAATCTGTGCACTTAAATATAGCCTTTAACTTTTTTCCTTCTTCAACCCAAGTTTAAGGAGTTGGCATATGAAAACCTCCATTTAATTCCATTTCAAGATTATTAAAATTATTAGAAAGGAATGAAAACCCGTCTGCTCTCAGGGCTGATTCTATATGTTCTAGTCAGTAAAGGCACTGCAGAAACAAAAGGCAAGAGAAAAGATTTTATCTTAGCAAAATCCCTTTTTATTATATCATTCCTTCTCCTTTCTAAAATTCATTGTTATAAGCAAACACCTTTTTGAAGTAAAGGGCTTACTTAAAAATGTTACACTGAAGGTCAAGAGTTATGAATTCTCCTTTTTCTTTTCATCATCATTTTTTACTCTTTCTTATGTTAAATTCTTCATGAACATGGAAGAGAGTTTGCCAAGAATGGTCAAATATGTTTTTAATTGGAATGAAGGAGGGAAGGGGAGGGGAGGGAGAAGGAAGGGGAGGGAGTGGGAAGGATAGTAGGGGATAGTAGGGGGACCACACCTATGGAGCACATTGCAAGTACAAGTTGGATCTATCATGTGTAGAACACAAAGGTCCTAATGCTATATAATTGGATAAATGAGGTGAAGGCTATGTTGATTAGTAGGATGTAAGCACTCCAATTTGTACAAATAATCAACACACTGAAAATAGCATAAATGTATTTATGATCTATGTACAAAAGACAATAAAAAATAATGATAATAAAAGAAAATTAGCTTACTTTTTAAATAAAGTCTGAAGCACAGTATACTTAAACAATAAATTGATGTGCTCGATACACATTGTCAGTATGTATGCAGTGGCAAAAGTGAAATTTTAATATGGAAAACTTGGCTCCAGTATCAGTGCAGTACAATTCATGCTGAGTTTTTCTTTACATTTTCCCAAGCAGCATTGCATTGACATGAACAAATTTTGTTGTATTAAGTGGAATTTCCTAATAGAACACTATCTGGCTCCCATTTAACTTTCTACAAAAGGCTTCTTACTACTTTGCCAAAATGGAGAGAAAACATCAAAAATGGAGGTAGGGGAAGAGAGAGAGAAAACAGTGTGGAAGTTCAACTGCCCTGTGCCTGGATTTCTGTCAGGCGAATAGATTAGTTGCAGTGATGTTCATGGTTAAATGGTCCTCTAAATTGTGCTCATTCTTAAAAAGTAAAAATATTGGTGTTTGACAACAATGATAGACTGCTTGGGCTTCTTAGGCAATATAAAAAGAAAATGCCATCATTTTCCAATGTATTTTATATCTGAAAAACTAGCTAGTCACAGATAATGAAAATAGTGAGAGCACTGGCTGAAAACCCTCGGTGCCTGACACGGGGGCCTTTTTGCGTCTTGGTGCCAAATCTCCTCTTTTTCAGCTACTGCATTCATAAGAGTGGCACATAGTTCCGGTATCTCCCTCAAAGCCCTATTTATAACCGTTTGATCAAGATGCTTCAGCAAGAATTTTGTGTTCAGTCTTTGCATTTTTCTATTTTAATCTTACCCTTAATGTTTTTAAGCTAAAATTTTGGGATATTTACAATATGCCAGAAACCGCATTATATATTTCCCATGCACTACATCACTGAATTTTCACCGCAATCTAGAGAAGTTATATTCGATTAGTATCTGAATTTTGTGGATGTTACAACTGAGGTATGGACAGAGGAGGTATAAGAGCACGTAGCTGGTTGCAAGTAAATCCATAATCCATAAAATTTATCATTAATCACCACAGTAAACTGCCTCCTTACCGTTTCTATTTTCTATTTTATTGTTTGCAAAATGATCCATATTGTTAGCATTGCCTGACATTTCAATAGTTTGGAAAGTTAAAAAGAATATATTCTAATAAACTTATTGTTAAAGAGTGATTAATTTGGTAATATCATCAATTGGTTTCATGGACAGGTCAAACTTCTCAGAATGTCAAGAGGGTAGATGACAATGACAAGGATAGTGATGCTGCTACAAAGAACATTAGCAGTAATTATATTAATGGTTATTGAGTACTGAGCCAGGCCTGCCTCCAAGAGCCTGATGTTTGTTCTCCTAACTAAATACGTACATTATCTTCTAAAGTGCAACACACAAGATAGCGAAAGGGCTATTAAAAATTATGATAGGATAACAGGCAAAAACCAGAACTGTCAGAGCAAATTGAGATGTACTCATGACACACGACCTAGTAATAAACTCCATGTCAGTGTGAAATTATTGGAGGCAAAGTCAAGGATGCTCACGTTACAAACTTTAAACTACTACTTCCCTCCCCCAACTCTCAGGCTCAAACTACTTAGCAACTATAAATTAGAGGTGTGAATACTTATAATGTCAAACCCTATAAAACCATAAATGTCCTTTAAGGCAAGGGTGAGAATTGATTACGATATGTGGCACATAGCAGTCACTCATCAGATAATTGTGGAACAAATAATTTAAGGAATGTATAAACGCTTTGACATAATTATTAACTACATAAAGGAGATTTCTAAGATGATGGATTTCCATGAATTATCAGACTATAGAACTGAAAAACAGTTGACCCCACTTTCTTGTATAATGGCATTTTAGCTCACAGATTTATAAAATTAAGAAATGTGTGGGTTATGTGACAAATATACTTTCAGAGAGAGCATGTGAGCACATCAAAGCTCTAATGGAACTATCTGGTCCCTGCTATCATTCCTACATAGAGAAATGACTTCTTGCAATTATTACTATTATTCCTACCATATATTTTATAGCCTTTTTTAGGCCTCCAAAAGCACCAGTCAACATGGTAAAAACCCAATACCAATTCTAATTTTTAGTTAAAAAATAATTTACATCAGGGCGGTGCCCGTGGCTCAAAGGGGTAGGGCGCCAGCCCCATGTGCTGGAGGTGGCGGGTTCAAACCCAGACCGGCCCAAAACTGCAAAAAAAAAATAAATAAATAAATAAATAAATAAAATAACAATTTACATCAAAGGCACGACTGACATGACTTAATTGTGACTACTGGAACAATCTATTAATCATTGTCTTGTGATGAAAAATCAATTGAAGAAAATGTCCATTTTTCAGCAAGGAGTGGAAAAACCAAGCTTTAGCTTCATTTAATTTTTTCCTTTTCACTCTCCACATTAGTAGTAATGACTAATGATGACTGGCATTATATGGCAAATATACCTGGAAAAATACCAAACATCTATTTACATGGTACCAATGAAAATAACGAATCTAAAATGTTTACTCCTCAGTTGGCTATTTAGAAGTAACATGATCAGAGTTTAATACAAAACAAACCATATTAAAGCTTTGTTATATATATTTTATTATTAGACAAATTTTTATTCTTACGTTCTTCAGATTTTTAAAGATTCACTGAACTAAAATTCACTTTCCAGCAAAATTACTTAACTGTGCCTGCAAAATATTTTAGTCTTTTAGGCCGGGCATGGTGGCTCACACCTGTAATCCCAGTGCTTGGGAGGCTGAGGCGGGTGATTGCCTGAGCTCACGGGTTTGAGACCAGCCTGAGCCAGAGCAAGACCACATCTCTACAAATAGCCAGGTGTTGTGGTGGGTGCTGTGGTGGACACCTGTAGTCCCAGCTACTTGGGAGGCTGAGGCAAGAGAATTGCCTTAAGCCCAGGATTTGAGGTTGCTGTGAGCTATGATGCCACAGCACTCTACCCAGGGTGACAAAGTGAGACTCTGTCTCAAAAAGAAAAAAATATTTTAGTCTTTATATACACCATTTTATTTTATCTAGATAGTAATAAGTTCAAATAGCAATTTACTACTTATAGTTAAATAGTAAAATATGCAAAATTTAAATTCATTTACAAAATGAAAATACATTTATTATTTTTAAATTTATTTCAAAATATTTTGAAATACAGGTGCTTGTTATTATGTGGATAAATTATATCATACTGATGTCAGGGCTTTCCATGTACCTGTCACCAGAATAATGTACATTGTACTTGATAGGTGAATTTTTATGTCTTATCCCCAGTCCACCATCCTGATTTCTTAGTTTCCAATGTCCATTATGACTTTTTTTTTTTTTTTTGAGACAGAGTTTCACTATGTCACCCTCACTTGAGTGCCATTGTGTCACAGCTCACAGCAACTTCAAACTCTTGGGCTTAATTGGTTCTCTTGCCTTGGCCTCTCAAATAGCTAGGACTACAGGCATCCACCACAATGCCTGGCTGTTTTTTTGTTGCAGTTGTTTAGCTGGCTCCAGTTGGTTCGAACCCGCCACCCTCAGTGTATGCAGCTGGTGCCGTAACCACTGTACTATGGGTGCCAAGACTCCATTATGACTCTTAATGACCATATATACCTTTCTTTTAGCTCCCACTTATAAGTGAAAATATTTGGTATGTATTTTTCCATTCCATAAATACTTCACTTAGGATAACGGTCTTCAGGTCCACTCAAGTTGCTGCAAAATATATTATTTCATTGCCTTTTATGGATTATTAGTACTCTGTAGTATATAACCACAGTTTGTAACCTGAAATTTTAATAAATTTATCAATGCTAAGAGTTCTTTTTGTGGTATCTTTACAAATTTTTTTTTGTGGTATCTTTTCTAGGAATAAGATCATATCATTATTAAATGGGGATAGTTTGACCTCTTTTCTGATTTGGATGTTCTCTTACCTGATTGCTCTGGTATTACTTTCAGTACTATGCTAGATGCCAGTGGGCATCCTTTCCTTGTTTCAGTCTTAGGAGGAATGTTTTCAGCTTTTCCCCATTCAGTATGATGCTGGTCATGGGTTTGTCATATATGGCTTTTATTATTTTTAGGTATGTTCCTTCTGTGCCTAGTTTGTTGAGGGTTTTTATCATAAGGGATTCTGGATTTTATCAAATGCTTTTTCTGCTTCTATTGAGATTATCATATGGTTTTTGTTTTTAATTTGGTTTATGTGGTGAATAACAATTATTGATTTGCATATATGGAACCATCCTTTCATTCTTGGGATGAATCTACTTGTTTTGTTCATGGTGGATTATTTTTTACTATGCTGTTGAATTTAGTTTTCTAGCATTTTGATGATGATTTTTTTAAGTCAATGTTCACAAGGGATATTGGTCTGTAGTTTGCTATTGTTGTGTCCTTTCCTGACTTTGGTATCAGGGTAGATACTTTGTAGAACGAAGTAGGGAGGATTCTCCCCTGCTTAATATTATGGAACAGTTTCAGTAGAATGAGTGCTAATTCTTCTTGGTAGGTCTGCTAGAATTTGACTGTGAGTCCATTTATTCCAGAGGTTTTTGTTGTTGTTGGGAGAATTGTCACTACTGCTTCATTCTTATTACTCATTATTGGTCTGTTAAAGATTTCTGTTTCTTTCTGATTCAAATTTGGGAGGTTGTGGTTTCCAAAAATTTGTCCATTTCTTTTATATTTTCTAATTTGCATGTATAGAGGGTTCTGTAGTAGTCATAGATGATATATTGTATTGAAATATAATTATTAATATTAATAGGAATGTATAATACATGCTACCTATAAAATTACTTAACAGAAAATAGTAGGCATACAATTAATTCTGAAACAGAATAAACATGTTTCCCTATATTACATATTCACAAATGTTTCAGAGTAGAAAAGGTTCTAGAAATTAATGTAAAAACACTGATATATAAACAACAATAAGCCCACACAAAAGAATAACACAGGTGAAGGTGAGGGGAAAGGAGGGACGGGGAGGGAGGAAGGAAGGATGACTGGTGGGACCTCATCTAATGTGCACAATGTGTAGGTGAAGGGCTCAACGACAACCTGAACTTTACCTAAGAAGTGAAAACACTGTAACCTAGACATTTACACCCTCATATAAATCTGAAATTCAAACAAACAAATAAACAAACAAAATTGCATCCTATTATTATAAGAGGGCAAAAAGCAATGCAAAAATCTCATATACTATCTTTAAAAGAAAATAAATCCCAACTTTTATATGTAAAGGAGAGGTGGAATGAAATGGTAATCAATGGTTTTTTCCACATAAAAATGACTTGAGTGTCACCAAAAGGTTACAGAATGCTATTTATCTTAGAATCACTTTTTTTATTTAAATAGCGAGCTATATATGGTTTCAGATAAGTCACATAACCTTTCTAGATCTCAGTGTTCTAAACTAAAAGATGTGAGAATAATTTAGTTTCATGAGAGTCCTCCCATCTGAATAATCCTTAGCTTACAAAATGAATGTTCCATCTTTTCACCTTTCAAATTAAGAAAGTTTCCAGTATGATTCAAAAATTTTAAAATGGTAAAACAAAAATTTTGGTTTTAAATAATGAGTATTTAAAAGGGAATACTAAGTGACAAAAATATGGAAGGAGGAGATGAAAGAGGAATTACAAGGTAGAATGAAAAGAAGGGAATAGAAAAGAATGTGTTGTATCAACTATAGGGGGGACAAAGAACAAGTGATACATGCATGTAGAGAGGTAGATTCACGACAGACATAGTAAGATGTCAACTCATAGGCAAAGACCTGCATAAAAGTGTAAGAAAACAGAGAAGAGAGTGGTGGTGATGAGCAGAGAACCAATCCCCTCTCCCCCACACACATAGATTCTGAGAAAATGTAAATAAATACAAAGAGTAATACATAATAAAAACAATTGAGTGAGACTTGTATGAAAATCATAGAATGAAACACTCAGAGAGAGAAGCACAGAGTCTAGCTTTCATAACATCCTCACATCGCGGATCTAGAGGGTATTATTGTCAAAGATTGTAAAGGTCAAGTTAGGTATTAGACAATAATGAGGATATCACTTCATGATGCTTCATACCATGAAGGCACCCATAAATTTAAGCTAATGGTTATGTTCTGTTTAAAGGAACACCTTCCATCTCTGCTTAAAAGAGAGGCTACTCAGGCCAAGGCAAGGTAACACACTTTTGCAAATGAACTCATTATACAGTCCACTACTCACTTAAAGAAATAGCTATGTTACCTCTAATGGCTGCCTTTCTTTCTTCAGTAACGAAACATAAAGGTTCAAAAGTAAGTAGTCAGTTGGCTAAATATGCAGACTGTAGCACAACAGAGTTAATTGTAGGGAAAGGCACCTGCCAGGAAATCATGATATTAGGACATTTTTGGAGATTCTGTATGCTAAAGGAGTGACATATTTGTGTCCCAGGAACCATGACATATCACTTTTTAAGTCTACCACCCACTCTAACCTTTGGATAGAGGAGGAGGGTGAAGAATACAGAGGAGGGGTCTCCAGTATTTCTTCTCCCCTCTAACGACTAAAAATTTAAGGTTTAATGAAAATGAAGACTCTTCCTCAGTGATAGATAAGCCATCTTCCTTACTTAAAAAACAACAACAACAACAACAACACTTGTATATTTACCTAAATCTGACACTGATCATTTGCTTTCTATTCCTAGATTTAAACTAACAGAAATAAGGAGGCATATGGATGGCAAAATGTTAATATACCTAATGAATAAGACTGTAAATTCTGTGACATTTAATGGCAAAGGCCTAGCATTGAAATTTTAATTTTGGGATAAGAAACAGAGATTATGCATGGTGTAGTAACATAAGCCTACCCAAGATGGTGCTTATAGTCTTACTTTCAATTTTCAATGATAAAAGTGATAAAAATTTGACTTTTTATTCTATTGCAGAACATGTAAAACTTCAAATGATGTTTTACAATCCATAATGCTGCTGTTGTACATTTCTTATGATTATTATTTAGTATTGCTTTTTGTGACATCAAGATGCACTGGGATATTGTGGAACAGTTCTCTTTCTATGAGGAATGGTTTTATTCGTATTGTTATGTGGCTGCAAAATTTAATTATTAAGACACCACAATTCTCTCCATCTGCAAGTGTCTATATCTCTACATGGCTGTTTTGAAATCATTAAAGGAAGACTTTTTTTTATGTTTCAGTAGCAAAACTCAACTTACAATATTTGACACTGATTGTTCATCTATAACTTAAAGTATTGACACATAAAAATGAAAGAGGATTTTTTTCAAATACCTACTTGCTTGATTTATAGAGACTTAAACAGACTTGAATGTCATAAAATGCTACTTATTTCAGCTCCTAAATGTCTTATCGGTCATGTAAATGATCTGTTACAACAACGTCAGCATCATCAATTAAAAAGTACAATAATAAGCTGATATAATTTAAAACGAAGCCTCTATTATTTTATTTTCAAATAACAGAACTTTTCTCTGTATAACTTCTGCATACCTCTCAATTTCAATGGGTCTTGATGAATAACAAGTAATTCTTTAGTGGCAATTGTAGCATTTTTTGAAAGAAAGCATTTTATATTATATGAAAATTATACTTCTGCAATATCTTCTTGGCATAGATTTGTTTCCAGTTTAAAGATTAAAATTTGCTTTAGATTTTGGATGGCATAAAGTTAACAGGAATTAAACATGCTCAGTAGGGTAATGAAACTGGTCAGAAGTGGATGAGAGGTTTCAAAAGATCAAAAGCATATATGGGAAAAGCACACATGGGGACAAATGAAGTAAGGGAGAAGTAGCATTATTAGGTACAGTGAAACTGCCTGTGGCAGAATCTGGAGAATATTTGCCTGTGGCAGAATCTCAAGAGTATTTGCATGAAAGATACAATGTTGGATGGGGATAAAAAGTTAAAATTGGGGTATTGAAAGTATCTAGATGAAGATTTGCCCCTACCTCAAAGCTACCACACAAAGAATTATCTTACTTTTGTACTTACTGATGAGCAAAAATAAACATAAACTAATCAACAAAAAAAATAAGTCATTCTTATCTGAAGAAATTGAACTTGGGATCTAGACAGAAGCTCAGTAGTTGGTGTACTTCTGAACCAAGTCTGCTGAATTATAGAATTTGAAGGTGTCCTTCAGAAGAGGGGTTAGCTTTGTCCCTTAGCACTTAGAGTAAGATTTCCCAGTCAACAAGATCAACCTAGGTATTCAAAGCTTGCAGTCTTTCTATTGTCTCATTCTTATAAATAAATACATGAAGGATAACTAACTTTATGAAGACAGTCTGTAGCTCAAAAAAAGAAAATGACATGATAACAAATTCCTTGAAAGATACAACGTACAAAAGCAGGTATGTAAAAACTCTAACCATTCCTATATCTATTAAAGAAATCAAATCATTATAAAAAATTTCCCACAAAAAAATTCCATGCTCAGATGGCCAATCTTCAACAATTTTTTTCAGAAAAAAGAAAAAGAGGGAGCACTTCCCAACTGTTTTATAAATTCAGTGCTTATACTGTTTCATCAACATTTGAGAAGGATACGCATGTATTAGGAGAAAAATATTACAGACCAATCTTTGTCATTAGCAAAGATATAAAAATCCTAAACAAAATATTAGAAAACTAAATCTATTAATCTATAAATAGCATAATGCATCATGACCAATAGGGTTTATTTCTGGAATCCCAGTGTAATTTATATTAAAAAATGTATATTAAAATATTACTAATATATTAGTATATTAAAATATTACTAATTACATTTATATTAAATGGCTAAAATTTACGATATTCACAGAAAAAGAGCAAAATCATATAATCATTTTAACAAACACAGAGAATGCACTTGACTATGTTTAATAGCTATTTACAATAAAAACTTAAGAAACTGGAAATAAAGAAATTGCTTATTCTGATTAAAAGGACAAAAGAGTCCTACAAACAACATCATGTCTAATGGGAAATACCGAGTTTTCCACTAGAGACATGGAATGAGACAAGGCTTCCAATTATCATCACTTCTATTTGACACTGCTTTGAAGGTTCTAGCCTGTGCAATGAGGCAAATAAATAAATAAATGAAAACATGAGGATTGAAAAGAGAGAAACTGCTTCTATTTGATGACACAAATATGCATTATACATTAAAAGACTGAAGATTCTACAAACTATTGGCATTAAATAGTGAATTTACATAGGTCCCTGGATATGTGCTCGATATCATACATCGCATCAATACAATGCAAAAATCAAATGTATTTCTATAAAGCTTAAAGAGAAAAAATTAAATGAATCCCATTTATAATAGGATCAAAACATCAAATATCCAGGATTAAGTCTAATAAAACCTATACAGGATCTCTATACTGAAAACTGTAAAATATTGCTAAAACTTCATTAAGACCTAAATAAATTGAGGGATACACTATAGTCAAAGATTAGATGACTCAGTATTGTAAAGATGTTAGGTGATGTACAAATTCAACACATTTTCAATCAACATCCTGCCACTCTTCATGTAAATATCCACACCATGGTTTTAATATTTATTCAAAGCACCAAAAATAGCCAAGGCAATCTTAAGTGGGAAGATCAAAGTTGGAGGTATTACACTACCATATTCAAAATTTTTAAATAAAATGATCATATATATGTATGTACATACAATATAGTATTATTTAGTCATAAAAGGGGCAAAGTCCTGACACATTCTATAACAAGAATGAACCCCGAAAACATTATGCTGAGTGAAATAGCCAAAGACAAAGGGACAAACATTGTCTTATTCCACTTATAATAAATATCTAGAGTAGGGTAGGCAATATAGAAATAGAAAGTAGATTTGAGGCTACCAAAGACTGTGAAGAGGGAGGACAGGGAGTCATTGCTTAATGGTTAATAATTTCTGTGTGGAGTGATGAAAAATTTTGGAGATAGATAGTGTTGATGGTTGAAATAAATGCCATTGAACTATACAATTACAAATGGTTAAAATGAGAAATCTTATGTTATATATATCCAATCACAATTTAAAAAATTTAATATGCCCTAAACCATTGCATTTTGTACTTCAAATGGATGAATCTAATGGTATGTGAATTGTATCTCAGTAAATCTGTTATAAAAATGATTGTAGTTAAGCCAGTGTGGTATGGGTTGAAAGACAGTCATGATCAAATAGAAGAGGATAGAGGATCTACAAGCAGATTCATACACTAAGTACCCTTGACTTAGGACAAAGATGCCATGGTGGCACAGTGGGGAAATTACTATATTTCATTAAGTGGTGTTGGATCAATTAATGTTGCTTTTCATCATAAATTCATATGGACCACTTGTTTTTAATGTATCAGTATGCATTCATTTGATAACATTTTTAATATTAGTTTCAGAAAATATCCAAGGTAGAAAGAGGAAGTCTCACAAGTGAAGTGAATGAGAGAGATGGTAAATAAAGTACCTTTTTGAGGGATAGCATGCACTTACTACTAAGTATGTACTACAGCTATAAATAAGTAGTTTAGATGTATGATACTTGTTGAACTAGAACTATACCATCTACATTTTGCTTAAATACTCTCAATATATATCTGAATACTAAATTAATTACTTCATCACTTTTTAGTCTCATTCTTTAGAAAAATTTATGCAACAAAATAGTGGTCTATATTCTCACATTAGGTCAGCGATACAAAGTCATCTACCATCAGCACTGTTTCCATTCACAACGAAGTATACAGCTACATCAAATGATCAGGTTAAGAAAACAAAGCAACAATCTACATATCGGCCTCCTCCCTAGCCAATACAGCACCTGGGAAATAAAACAAACACTTGCCAACATTTAACCCATGCAACAGAGGAGCTAGTTAATGTCTCACCTTTATCCACTGGAGATTTGTCTGCTTGAGTTTATTTTCCAGTTTGTCCTGCTCTTCTGGGCTTAGGGGAGCACTTACAAGTGCTATTCCTCCAGTTTCATTTAATTGTTTTAGAATTCCCTGGCGCAGGGGCAATTCTTCCACCAGTAACTGAAACAGACAAATGCAACAACGTTTAAAATGAATTACAGCACACTTCCAACCACCTTGTCTTTGTTTCTATTGATTAGTCTATCAAAATGAAGCGACTTGACCGAAGGCCCAGTGGTACCTCAAATAGTAACAGTTTTCTGCAGAGAACAGAGCTAATGGACTGAAACACTTACTGCTCAGTAGATAAACTTTCCTAAAGAGAACCAGATTACCTATTCCTTGGAAATTTTTTTAAGAGAAAAATATTAGATGGTAAAGCAACACCTCAAAGTTAGAATCTGAAAACATATCCTATTACAAATAGAACAATCTGTGTAATTTGATCATCCTCTCAGGTATCATAGCATACCATAAGCATGTCACTGAGTAAAACACCACATATCATCTTAAGAGATAACTAATATTGAGAGTATTTATTCTGAATGTACACAGTGCCAGGTACTTGGTTAATCTCTTCACATACACTACCTCAGTTTATGTTCATATTATAATAATTATTACTATAAAAGGTAGATCCTATTATCTTAAATTATTTTCATATAGAAGAAAACTGAGACAGAGAAGTTAAATACCAGTTCCATAGACATAAAACTAGCAACAGAGCTGAGGTTCAAATTTAGGCAATTTCATTCTAAACCCTCATCTTTGACTCCTTCACATATCTGAACTTCTCTTATCCATCCAGCATTACATTATGTATGCCCTTTTTCAACACCTTCAAGACAGGCATGATGCTATGTTTCATCTATTTATGTCATCTAATGTTGCCGTGTCCTGTACACTAACCACTAGCTACATGAAACTATTTCATTTTCAATTCAGTAAAATTCAATAAAATAAAATTTTAGTTCCTAAAATATACTACCACACTACCACCTTCTAAGTATTAAGGCATAAATGGCTAGTGGCTATAAAATGGTTAATGCAGAACATCTCTGTCATCACAGAAGTCCAAGGTAGTCCTGCTCTAGATTATCTAAGGAAAGGGGCCATGAGAAGATGGCTGACTAGAGAGGTTGTCCCCAGATCATCTCAAAAAGAAGGAAAATATTAGATGAAAAAAATATATGTTTAAGGTGTAATTATGAGTGGAAAGCATCAAAACATACCAGAGACTCCAGAGGAAGAAGTTATAGAGCAGATGAAGAAATAGCAAGATATTGGCAGAGAATTAAACCCTGAGAGGCCTGAAGTCCAGTGAAAAGGGTAGGTGGAGATTTTATTTCTCCTACCTTCACACCTCTGGAAGTCAGTAGGCTCCTGAGCTGCTGGAGAGCTTTTATAATCTTACAAACCCAAAAGACGCTGCCATTAGAGAAATGGGTACTTCTTGAGGACAAAGCACCAATCCACTAGCCTCCCCCCATCACCACAAACCCAAGGCTAGATGACAGGTACCATATTGCTTCTCTACCCACTCTGTGCCTTTGTCTTCTCCAGTTTTTGTCTCCTTCAGTTTTCATGTCACTTGTTCTCACACAAACATTTCTCAACTCTGACACAGACTATGGTGGCCACAGGGGCCTTTGAATCCTGGGGGATCTGTATGATCCCAGAGCTTGGACATTCCAGTGAGCTTCAAGGGAAAAGACAGAGACAACTGGATTACCAGCTTGCCTCCATTCAGACTCTTTTCCTCCCCTTCCCTGCTCACTTCTGCCAAGAGGTACTGGTGCTCCTAGGAGCAATTGAATCAAGACACTCAGGAGCAGCTGCTTCCCCTCTGTTGGTAAGTTGTCATGAACCAGCATGGAGAAGGGGAGCAAACCAGAGTGGAATTGGTGGGGATTGAGAAAAATACAGCATAAGAGAAGACACAGACACAAAAGATGGGATGGGCAGGTCTGAGTGAGCTGATGGCTGCAGCCAGCACCAAAGCACAAAATCAGCTTTATTTTATAGTATCTCAACAGGGTTCTCTATGGGGGAGTAGCATAGACAATATGGGGAAGTAGCATAGACAAAAGACATATCCTTGGTCTTATAGTACAATTTGAAAATGTAAATGACTTTAATACAGACAAATCATCTTGTTAATGGTTTCTACTCAACTTTGTTAACATATGACAAGAAGTAAGAAGGGAAAGATCACAAGGATCTCTGCATAGTTAACTAAACAAAGGAAGAACTATGTGACTTAATGATTTCTACTCAACTTTGTTAACATATGACAAGTAGTAAAAAGGGAAAGATCAAAAGGATCTCTGCACAGTTAACTAAACAAAGAAAGAGCTATGTGACTTTTGGCAGAGGGAGCATGAAGAAAGGAATATGGTTGATTGGGGAAAGGAGAAACAGTTGGGGGTACATTCCCTGAATGTTCCCCAGGCTGTGGGGGCCCTGTGGCCTCACAGCCTGCTCTCCACAGTAAGTCTACTACATTCAGGATCCAAAAGAGAGCGGGGCTTATGCCTTTCCACCTAGAGATCTGCAATGGAACCAAGGAGTGCTTAGACCGTGAACTCCCTGCTTGTGAGCCCTTGCTGGTGCTGTTAGCCTTGCTGCTCTGGCAAAGCAGGACATATCACAAAGCAAAGGGACATCAAACCTGCTTGAGCACTCCATAGGCATCTTGGGACAAGCACACTTCTCCCTGGCTTGATGGGGCTGTTTCAGCCCCTCCTTAGGGGCTTTTCCAAGGGGCCCAAGAGCTGACCCTTCATTCCTGCTGAGACAGTTCTTTTGTCTGGCTTTGTGGAGCCAGTATGCAGGCTCTCTGGACCCAGTCCCACCCAGTCTCACTCCTCCACCCACCTCTGCTGTGATGGAGAATAAGGAGTCCCCTGGGAGCTCCATCCACCACTTAGGGTATCTGAGCATTTCTCCTGAGAGGCTAGAGCTGGTCACAGGTCCCATAAAACAACCCAGCAGCTGGGTTTTTCTTGCAAGCACCACGTCGTGGCAGGGAGGACAACTTGTATACCCCATTATAGCATTTAGTGACTTAATCATACACGATGTTGCTCATTCTTACCCACAAGGACTGGATACTATCTCAGAGATTAAACTGAGCATCCCAATGTAATTCACACTGTTAAAAAGACCACAGAACTGTGGAAAGTGGAAGAACTTTAAACACTTCCATCTTCCCTCATCAATAAGAGAGAGGAAATCTTCCCACATACATGGTGTACCACTGCTATAGCCTACAAATAAGCAACTGAGAAAAACACCACATAAGGATTTCTATTATATAATCAAAGCATCTATCCAGAACCTAGACCCCCATCAAAGTACCCATGAGCAAAGCCAAAAGTTTTTACCCAACATATGCTATAGACACACCCCTAAGAGTGAGGTAGAGGAGCCCCATCTAACAAAAGAAAATCCAAAAATGAAAAGTGACAGCTGCTCCAGATGAGAAGTCTGTGCAAGAATGAAAATGTTGAAATGACAGATAAAGAATTCTAAATATGGATTATAAGGAAGCTCGATGCAATCTAAGAGAAAATGGAAGATCAACTTAAAAAAATGAGAAAAACAATTCAGGAAATGAATAAAAAATTTACTAAAAAGATAGACATATTTTTGGCCAGTGCAGTGGCTCACACCTGTAATCCAGTCATTCTGAGAGGCTGAGGCAGGTGGATTGCCTGAAGTCATGAGTTCTAGACCAGCCTGAGTCAGAGCAAGACCTCATCTCTAAAAAAAATAGCTAGGCATTGTGGCAGGTGCCTGTAGTCCCAGCTGCTTGGGAGGATGAGGCAAGAGAATTGCTTAAGCCCAAGAGTTTGAGGTTGTTATGAGCTGTGACGCCACGGCAATCTACCAAGAGCAACAAAGTGAGACTCTGTATCAAAAAAAAAAAAGAAATAGACATATTTATTTAGAAAACAAGTAAAACTTCTGGAAATGAAAATTTCATTGAAGGAAATGTAAAATAAATGGGAAGCTTTAAGAATAGATTAGACCAGAAAGAAGAAAGAATTTTAGAGTCTTGAAGATAACTTTTAAAATTTACCTAGCCAGTTAAAAATAAAGAACAAAGAATCAAGAGGAATTAACAAAGCCTATAAGAAATATGGGATTACGTAAAATAGGCAAAAATAAGAGTCACAGGCACTACTGAGGGCAAAGGAAAAAAAGCAAAAGATCTGGAAAGCCTATCTGAGGAAATAATTGAGGAAAACCTTGTTGGTCCTGCTAGAGATTTAGACACCCAGACAAAAGAAGCTCAACAAGCACCTGGGAGATTCATTACAAAGAGGGAACCATCAAGACATATAGTCATCAGATTGGTCAAAGACAACATGCAGGAGGAACTCCTGCAAGCCATGAGAGAAAAAAATAATTTACATAGGAAAAGCCATCAGGCTAACTGCAGACTTTTTAGCAAAGTCCTTACAAACCAGAAGTCGTAGAGGCCCCATCTTTGGTCTTCTTAAATAGAACAACTGCCAGCCTAGAATTCTGTCTCCTACAAAACTAAGTTTCATATATGAAGGAGATAAAGACTTCTTCAAACAAGCAAACACAGAGAATTTGTTACCACCAGACCTGACCTGTAGGAAATACTCAGAACTGCATTATAAATGGATCAACATGTTATATACCCACCCGTGTAAAATTACCCAAAAGCTAAAGATTACAGTTCATATAAAACTATAGCACAAGAGGGAAAACAAAGCAATAAGATGTTACCCAACAGGATGGACAGAACAGCATCCCATATAGCAATTCTAGTACTCAGTGTAAAAGGTTTGAATGGCCCACTCAAAAGATACAGGCTGCCTGAATAGATGGAAAAATATAACCCAAGTATCTGCTATTTCAAACAAATACACTTAACCCACAAGGACTTCATCAGAGTCGAAGTGAAGGTATGGAAAAAATATTGCATGCAAATATGAACCAGAAGTGAGCAGATGTAGTCATTATATAATGGTAAAGGGATCATTTCAATAAGATGACATAACAATCCCAAATATATATGCCCTTGGATTGTATAAGCAGGGAAAGAATCAATGAATATTTATTAATAAGTAAATGCAACTAAATACATCTCTTACATGAAACATCAGTTATATTGCTATAGGTGACACTAAATATATTTAGCAAAGATCAGTTTCATAGAACAGACTTAGCCCATTTTTCCAGGGTCTAGCCATCTTCAAATGGTACTCAAACTTTTTATATTTTGAATCTCAAATACCTAGTGCAACATCTAACATATACCAAGTGCTGCCTATTTGCTTACTGAATTAATCCATATTGTAATTTAAATACTTTATTTTTTGTTTAAGTGTAATTATCTTGTTTCATAGAAATAAATGGTTGACATTGGACCCTAATTTACATGTGAAAACCAACTGACTCATTGATAAAGGAGCAATTCTGTTTCCCTTTGATTAGGTGACCTTGTAAAATGAGCATAACAGCAGCCATTTTAATGTTTCATATGAAGATTAAATAAAATAACAGATACAAATGCATCTAATACTTGGCACATAATAGGGGATGATTAAATATTAATTTCCCTTCCCCTTTCACTTATGCTTCAATGATTAAAACAAAGCAGATCCAAAACACTTGATTTCCTAAAACTAAAATCATGAAAGTTAATCCAACTGTATAATCAGAGCATGTCAATCAGCCAGGTGAGGTAATCAGTTAAGCAGGCATCACAGTAGGAAGACATGGAAAGCCACTTAAGTCAGCTGTCTATTCAACCCGTATAGAATGTGAACCAATACCATGCCCTCTACCCCCAGACAAAACAAGACAAAACAAAACATTTCTTCAGGCAACCATAGGCCTTTATTTAGAGGCTGAAGTAGTGGGATTGATTTGGCATTTAGGATTTTTTCCGAAGCAATCGAATTTTTATAACAGACTCTTTCCAAATCCCCAGGATATAGCCTAAGATAGATTGAATAAATAATTCCCATTTAGATTTTATAATTTTACACTTTGTTCTTCAGTTTTTGAAATTATTTGAAGTCATAGAGCTCTGAAATAAGTCTAAAATTAATTTGTAAATTAGTTTAGAATATAGCTGCAGTGCATTTCTATATTTAGATGCATGTATTGAATCTATACATATAAATACATATGTATATATTTATAGATGCAATACAAATAAAATACACACATACATACATACAATTATTTATAAGTAAACTTGTTGGGAGCCACTGGATTCAGACAAAATAAAGTTGTGAGAAAAACACATTAGTAAGGAACTATAAATAGACTAATGGGCAGGCAATCAATTATTACATTTAAAAAGTATATTCATATAGTCTTTATACAAGTAGGCCCTCGGGAATTTTGGAAAATAAAATTACCTTGACTTGTTCAAGCTTTTCTTTTAGCTGCTGCTCATTTCCAGTTTCAAGTGGAATACTGGTAGTGTTATCCGCTTCTTCCAACCATAAAACAAATTCATTTAAATCTCTTTGAAATTCTGATAAGGTATTCTTTTGTTCTTCTAGCCTGGAGAAAGAAGAATAAAACTGTTATAAACAACATATTTCTCAAACTTTTTCTAAAGCAAACTGGAAAACAAAAACATGGCAAACAAAATATAGACAAAGTAGAAGATATTAATGATACATAATTTATTTTAAGAAAATTCATTCACATTGAACAAAACTATTTCAGTCTTTCAAAAATCGGTAAAAGATAGCTTATAATTGGTCAAGAAAAAAATCTGATTTAAAAATTCAGCACTACTGACATTTAAGGTTGGCTAATTCTCTGTTGGGAGGGGGTTATCCTGTGCAGGATAAGATGTTGAGCAGCATCTTGGCCTGTACATACTAGATGCCAGTAGCAACTCCTCACTTCCTGACTGTGATGACCAAAAATGTCTCCAGGCATTGCCAGATATCACAGGAGGGGGTCAAAATTGTCCTTGGCTGAGAACCACTGTGCTAAAATAAGTATATAACATGAAGTTGCATGTTTAAAAATGCTTAATTAAAGCATATTTATGGAAAGTTATTCAACGAAAGTAAAAAAAAGGATTGTTTTTAAAGGTAGCAACTGTTTGCTTTGCTCACAATTCTGTGGGTTGGGAATTTAGACAAGGGTTTAGCTGGACATTTTTGCTCTACGTGGCTTTAGCTCGGTTTAAAATAAAAACACAAGATTATTACATGTTAAAGTGTTTTCCAAATTATGACTCACAGTGTTTTTTCAGGAAAGGGAAAAATTGATTTAAATAAAATGCTTGACATATGTTGTACTAGTGGAAGTTTTTTAATTATAAAAATGTATATAACGTATGTAAATTAGCCCTAAATTTATTCTTATATATTGTATTGTAAGACAGCTGAACAAAATTGTTTCAACTTAAAATAATTTAAGTTTTTTGTTTTGAGGTCTTCTAGGAGCTATATACCTTTTCCATGCAAGCTTTTAATTAGAGCATAATGCATATAGGACAACGCATATAAAACTGTATTGCTTAATTAAGTTTTAAAAATTGGACACGATGCATAATTAGAGAAAGAAATAGAATGTTATCAGAATACCATAATCTCCCTCTTGTCCCCTGGCAATTATTGCCTCTAAGTGTAACCAGTGTCCTATCAATTTTTATTATTTTCCCTCACTGAGCTTAATGCAAATGGAATCGTATGGTACATACACTTGCATTTTGCTTCATTCACTCAAAATTCTGCCTATAATAATCCATTTTGCATATAGTTTTAGATTGGCTGTATGTTAATTGTGTAAATATATCACTGTTGATAGACATTTGGGAGATTTCTATTTTTTAGATGTTTAGCCAAGAATTTTTTTTGGCTTCAAATTAACAAATATTTATTGAGAACTTACTATCTTCCAGGAATTCTACTGGGCATTAGGATGGATATATTATGTACCCTGCCTTAAGGCTCTAACAGTCCATGAGAAAAAATAAGCATATAAACTAAGCATTATGACTGAGTAGTATAGGAAGATAATTTATTTCTCGGGCAGGGTTTGGGAGACATTCCAGAGGAGATAATGGTTTATCTGATGCTTGAAGCATGAGAAACTGCCATTTTGTACGTACAAGACAGCCTGTTCAAAGACAGAGCTTTAAGAGAACTACAATTATACTCATTTTACAGGCCAGAATCTTTACTAAACTAAGGCTTGTCTACATTAAATTTTGTTATTTGATAAGAGCTTGTTTAAAGTCTCTTTTAGGACATGCAATTTTAGGACATGCAATGTGATATTCTCCCCTCTCTATTTTTTTTTAGCATAAATATTGCTTTTAACTTTTTTTTTATTGTTTCAGTTTCACTGAGGGTACAAAGAATTAGGTTACACTGTTTGCATTTGTCAGGTAAAGTCCCTCTTATAAGTTGTGTCCTGCCCCTAAGAAGTGTGCCATATACTGTAAACTCCCCCTGGATTCTTAAAACAAGAGCCAGAGGTGTCCTATAAAAACCTAAGTTAGATTATGTCACCCCTGCACTCAGAACATTCTTTTATCACTTTCCAATGTACTCATAGCAAAAGCCAAAGCATTACATTATTCTATGAAGGTCCAGATCTGTGCTATTCAATATGGTAGACACTATCACATGTGAGTACATAAAATATGGCTAGTACTAATTGAGATAAGCTGTAACTGTAAAAACACATAGCAGACTTCAAAGACTTAGTACATGGAAAAGAATGATCCCTGTACCTTCTGCTCTATTTTGCTGTAAACATAAACTGCCCTAAAAATAAAAATAAATTTTTATAAATGTAAATACAGGGTGGCCATAAAGTTTGTATGCAATTTTAAATTACACCAATTTTAAATTACACATGAACTTTATGGCCACTGTGTATAATATATCTCATTAATACTTTATATATCACATCTGGTTGTAATGATAATATGTTTAATACATGGGGTTAAATAAAATATATTGAAATTAATCACACCTATTCCCTTCTACATTTTTTGATGTGGCAACTAGAAAAAATTAAATTATACATGAGACTCACTCAGTTTTTATATTGAATAATACTGAAATATAAGATCTGCTGATTCCCTCTGTCTTTACATCTTAACAACATTTCCACCCACTTTCCTCTCTTTGATCCTTCTTGAGATCCTCTAGCCTCCTTGCTGTGTTCCTCGAGTGCACTAAATGGGTCCCCGATTCGGAGACTTGGCACTTGCTCTTCTCTCTGCCTAGAAAGCCCTTCCCTCAAATATCAAACATGGCTGGTTCCCCCACCTACTGCAGGTCTTCCTTGACTCAACTTAAAATTGTACTGCTTCCCAAGTACCTATTCTTTCTATTTTATCTTTCTCTTTAGTTCTTAAAATTAATATACTCTGTGATTTCGTTGTTTAGTAGGCATGTTGTTTATCTCACACACATGAAATTAAGCTTCCTGAGAGCAAAGATTTTTGTATGTTTTATTTACTACCAAAGTCCGTGCTCCTGAAACAGATAATACCTGGCACAGAATAGATGCTCAATAAGTAACTGTTGCATGAATGGATGAATTCTCACATCATTCTGTTTAATCTTGCATGCATTTATACCCTAGAAGTATCTTTCGTGTTCTTTGAAATATTGGTTCTGAAACCTGGTCTTACGTACCCACCGAAGTGCACTATACTATTCAACAAATCAAAGACACCGGCATTTCCAGACCATAGAATATTATCACTTTAAGTACCAGTGAGGTGGGAGGTGGCGGGGGTGGGAGGTGGGAGGGGTGGCAGAATAGGGAATGCTGCCCATTAAGCCATGACACTTACCACTTAACAGTTTTATTCTACTATAAAATGTGTTCTTTTAGATTTATTATTATTATTGTAATATATTCTCCTTTGAGGTGCATAAAAAGTAAAATATAAGTGAAAATAATTGGTTGAGGAAATTTCTAAAACATTCTCACATTTAGAGTCTGACTATTTTTTATGATTTTCCCCTTCCCAGTCACAAGTGTCCACCTTTTTCCACACAGTGTCACCCTGTGTGTCATCAAGAACATTGGTGATATAGCATTTCTTAAGCAGGCTCCACTATTGCCTCCATGATTTTCTTCGAAGCCACATGTGGTCTGGCCAGCAGGGATTGTAAAGTTCATTTTTATTTCAATGATTGCAATGTGATAAAATGTGCAGCTTAGAATGGAAGAAATTTAGTTAATTTGTACAGTCTCCTACCACTGACATAGGACTCAGGGTCTTGTGGCTGCTACCAAGCTGCTGACTGTTCCAGTTATCTGTTATCTAATAGAATATAGCTGTTCTCTTTGTGTATAATTATAAATGGATATTATTGTGACATTACTTGCCTGATGCTTGAGTTTATTTTCCATTGATAAAATCAATAAAATATTGTCATCAATTTCCACTGGAACTAGTGTTTTGGTTATATGAGTTTTTCCCAATAAAAAATATTTTGACATCTTTTCTGCATGCAAAGACTAGTATGGTTGGTATTACTGGTTAGTGAAGTATTTGAGATTTATTGAGGAAAAGTAAGGAGATGAAGCTGCTGAGGTAGCTGAGGACCAGTTTAAAAAGCACCTAGAACCTTTCTTATCTATTTTAATGTATGGGTGATGAACTATTTAAGGGTTTTTAGTAGGAAAATATTGGTTTCATCACAAGCTTACTGTGGCTACTCTGTGGAGGATGATGGTGGGTAAGGGTGATGAGTAAGATAAGAGACAGAAATCAGTTACAAGACTGCTGTCATAGGGTGGCACCTATGGCTCAAAGGAGTAGGGCGCTGGCCCCATATACTGGAGGTGACGGGTTCAAACCCGGCCCTGGCCAAAAACTGCCAAATAAATAAAAAAATAAAGACTGTCATCATTGGGTAGGAAATAAAATAATGAAGGTCAAAGCACGTAGCTATAGCAAGGAGGAAAGGAGGTGACAGGAAAAGATTTATTTATTTATTTATTTTTCTTTTTGAGATAGGGTCTCACTCTGTTGCCCAGGCTGAAGTGCAGTAGTATTATCATCTTTATTCTTACATACTTTCCGACATGAACTCTGCCTTTTTCTTTTTTTTTTTTTTTATTGTTAAATCATAGCTGTGTACATTAGTGCAATCAAGGGGTACAATGTGCTGGTTTCATATACAATCTGAAATATTCTCATCAAACTGTTCAACATAGCCTTCATGGCATTTTCTTAGTTATTATA